>BPLR01007797.1:0-121187 GCA_021605095.1 Caerostris extrusa
TATGGTACTCATCAATAATTATCATTATCATTTTCTTTAAATCACTTTTCGCATTTATTGTCGAAAGGCAAAGAATCTTAAAATTGTCAAGTTTATTTAATAATTTGAGAGAGAAACAATTGTAGCTTTCTCCACAGAAATAACGTCCACATGTTGATTCATAATTAAAAGTATTTTGATTACAGTTTTGTAAGCTACTTTTATTTTTTTCATTTAATGTATATTAATTGAAAATACAACATACATATTTCTTAGAAGTATATGCCTTTTTAGAAAATATTCTAAAAGTAAGATTGTTCAATACAAATTTACATAATTGAAATTTCGAGAAATGCAATCAGTGCTTCATGTTTCATATAATGAAATTTCATCTTTAAATATTATTCTTTTATGAAATATGAAAAATTCTGATTTGCCATTTACGACATCGTGATGTGACATGAGGATACATTATCAAATGATCTCCAAGGAGTAATGCTTTTAGGAAATTAACAATATTGATACATAAGTTATAAAGGTAAATAATATTTTTAAATTGTTGGAATTTCTAAGTATTTATATATAATAGTTTATAATAATTCATTTAGACCAAATATGATTCTTTTGCTCCTTTTATTATTAACTTTTTAGCAATATTTCAATTCTAAAAGGGAATAATTGCTAAAAACGCAAAATCATACCTGTAATTTCAAACTAAAAGTTATTTGGTATAACAGTTATTAATAGTTCAAACATATAAATTTTTAGTTAAAAAAAATTGAGATTTTTCTCAAGGGGTCTTTTTAACGATTTTGAATAGAAACATAAACATTGCCTACACAGTTTAATCAATTAAAAATATCATTTTTATTATGTTTTTATATAAAAATTATGGCGTAAAGAAAACTTATAAAGTAAAGCTTTTCTTATTAATTATATGATTTCAAGTCCACTGCTTCTCTTTTATATAATATATAATATGTATATAATCCAAATAATAGTTTAATGTAGAGACACCTTGTAAAAAGCTACAACTATTGTAGTGATTAATAGTTTAAACATACATTTTTGTTAAAAAATAGAGGTTTTCGGCTCCAAGGATTATTTTAATTGTTTTTGGACATAAAAACTTTTATGTTTTTATTCAAATTATTTTTAATCCGAATGAAAAATGTCCAAATTATATTTCTTTTGGATTTTAATCAATTAGATAAACGCATCCTTTTTGAAAATATCTTTACATAAAAAATTTATAATAAATATATATATAATTAAAGGTAAAAGATATAAAAATACTTTTATACTTTTATATTAATAAAAAAGTAAACTGCTCGAGATAAAAAGTTTATGATTTCAAATCCACTGTTTTTCTCTCTCTCTCTCTCTCTCTCTATATATATATATATAATCTAAAAATAAGTTTCATATAGCACCTGTGAAAAGCAAACATTTTCATAAGAGAAGTTATGTTTTGCACAAGGTAATCTTTTTAATTACATACCTATTTATTCGGTAGCACACATCAACCAATTTGGAAACCGCCTATTTTGAAAAACAAATAATAAAAGATTTTCTATTAGTTCACTTAAATCCAATGTTCTTCCTTTTTAAATGAGAAATAATCAACTATCATTTCTTATGGAAATAATCAATTATCGAAAGTATCTGGCCTGCCAAACAAAACTACCCAAGGCTTTTGAAACACCTCAAAAAACGGTAATGAAACATTTTTATTGTACTACAAATCGATCTCCTCTTTTCCTTTTTAAAGCCCCGGAATAGAAAATCAATCCCTTACATGACTGACGTAACATTCTTCCTTTTTCTTCACACAAAAAATGTTTTTAATAACTTAAAAATATGTTTTTATAAACCTCCATTTAACAGATTTAGTGGAGGCAGTTTATTTCTGAAGCTGAACAGTGCTTGGAAGTGAAATAAATTCCAAAAATGAATTACCCTGGTAACGAAGGAAAATAATTAATTCGATAAAAAGGGGATATTATTAGCTTGTGCGTAATATGACGTAACATTAATCCTTTTTCCACCCTCTTCCGATTGTCACTTTTTAAAAATCTTTTTATAAACTCCCATTTAATTGAAGGAGTTTATTTTTGAAGCTTAACAGTGCTTAGAGTGAGCATGAATTACCTTGGTAACGAAATAATTAATTCGATAAGGAATATTATTAGCTTGTGCGTAATTCAATCACTAAGAGGCACTAGAGCTACACAGTCCTCTAGTCTAGAGAGTAGCAATCACTAGAGCAATCTTCCACCAAGTTCTGTTAAGACTAGTACAGAATCTCGTGCAATGTAAAAAAAGTGTAGCAGCAAGTTCTTGTTTTGGGCCCATCTGTTGTTCGCGCAGATTGGTGTTGATCTGTGGTTCGAAAGGCCACCAGAGGGCGCTTCGGAGCAAATTCAAGGAAGATCTCAATCAAATTGTTCCAAGAAGATTTCCCAAAGAATATCTTTCTTAAAAATTGGCAACAAAGAAAACATGGTGAGCATTTTTCCTAAAACATTTGCTGCTTTTATGTTGTTCCCATTTTCTAAGTGAAGTTGATTTCGTATTATTAGATTTTGGTAGCATTTATTTTATAAAGTTTATTTGTAAATGCTGTTTTTAAAGAAATGGGGAAATTCATTGATCAGTAAGATATTTGTTTATAGTTACAAAATGATAGAAAGCATTACTTCTCGATATTTTAAGGACGGATGATTTATCAAATTCCTCGAATTAATAATTAAACGTAAATGTATTTTTTATAAAGATAATTAATTACATGTAAAACAAGTAATTTCTAAGAAATTCCTGTTATCCTATGTGTGTATATAGTTATTCTTGAATTGGTTTAAAAATCAATTCAAACTGATTTTTTAAAATATTTTAATGATTAATATGTAACATTAATTGAGATTTTTGTTTTTTTAAATATTTTGAATTTAATATTAAAAAATAACAGAGAGGTGTTATATTAAATAAATGTAATAATTTCTTTTTGCATTTCGTATTTCCCTTCAGAAACGCTTTCTAAGTATCCTAGATTTAATTAATTAAATAAATAAATTAATTAATTTTCTTTCAAGATGAAGAATTTTTTTATTAATAAACAGTTTTATCGAGTATAAAATAACACTTATTTACAAAGGAAATCTTTCTATAATTTGCAATGGTATAAATTAAAAATAAAGTAGCAATATATGTGTATCTTTTTTTTTCTCTCAAATGTGAGTTACAAATGTTATTATGTGAGTTACAAAATGTGTTTTAATTGTTATTTTTTTCCTTGTATAATTTACAATGAAATGAAATTGTTTATAAATATTTATTCAAAATATGACTGCATAAATATTTGATAAAATAGTATGCCTAATCAGAAACTATTATTTATTTAAAAAAAATATTTGACATTAATTTATGTTCATCAGTTGTAGTATTTTTATTACACATGTATTTTTGTGATGATAAATTAAAAGTAAAATAGTAATATATGTGTATATTTAAAATCTTCTCTTTCTTTCCTCAAAAGTTAAAAAAAATATGTTTTAATTGTTATTTAATTAATAGGTACTAAATTTTAATTAATAGTTACAAAATGTGTTTTAATTGTTTATTTTTTTCTATCTTGTTTAATTTACAACGAAATGATTTTTTTTTTTCACATTTATTCAACTTATGACTGCATAACTATTTAATAAAATAACATGTTTAATCATAAATTACTGCTTATTTTTTAAAAAAAAATATTAATTAATTTATATTCATGAGTTATAGCTTTTTTATTACAAATGTTTTTTTCCCAATACATTAAAAGTAAAGTAGTAATATATATGTATACGAGGGTCACTCTGAAATTTTTAAGATAAACTTTTGAGATTTGAAATTTTTGAGATTTTTTTAACTTACCAAATTTTAAGAGTTTTTTGGAGTTTGTTAAATTATGGGGACCCAACGACAAACTAATTTTTTCATATGCAATCCTTCATGAATAATTCTATGTATAGCTGCGGATCCAATCTTAAGTTTCTTCTGTATCATTTGGTAAGTGCAGCGATTATCATCGACTAACATTTTTGTATGACATACATGTTTTCTGGAACTACACCTGATGAAGGTCTTCCTGTGTGTTCTCGATCCAGAAGAGAACTTCGACCTCTACGAAATTCTGTAAACTATCTAAATACAGTAGCTCGAGATGGAGCTTCGTTTCCATATGCTAGTTGCAGACGTTGAAGGCATTCTTCTTAATTTAACCCCACTTTAAAATCACAGAAAATCATAGCGCGATAATGCTCTCGCGTCAATTCCATTTTCCTTTCTTTAAAAATCTATTCTACGAGAGCCAAATTGCAATTATTGCCACAAATTATCATCTGCGGCCATAAATGAGTTCAAATTTACAAATTTAACGAATATTTTTTTTTCCTGCGTTTGTCGTCTGCCACTGTCTCAAAAATTTCTGAGTTACCCTCGTATTTAAAATCATTATTTTCTCAAAACTTATATGAGTTACAAAATGTGTTTTAATTGTTTATTTTTTCCTACCTTGTTTAATTTACAACGAAATGATTTTTTTCATATTTATTCAACTTATGACTGCATTACAATTTAATAAAATAATATACTTGATCAGAAATAATTGTTTATTAAAAATATTAGAAATTAATTTATATTCCTCAGTGGTAGTATCTTTATTACAAATGTGTTTTGTGTTTCGAATAAAAAATCAAATTATTTTTTTAAGCTAACATTCCATGTATTATTTATTTCATTTTTGAAAATCTTAAAAAATTAAATGTTGAATATAAATAATTAATTGATTATCATGTGTAATTTTAATAATTTTTGATTATTATGTATAATTATAATAATTTGTATTCTTAATAATAATAAAATAAATATATTATTAAATTATTAAAAATATATTTTACTAATTTTAGATATACTTCAGAGCCAGAGAGTACTGAATACTCTTAGATTAATCCACCTTTTAATAATATATTTAAAAAAATTAAAAAAAGGATAAATTAATTTTTATTTTTAATCTTTTGAAAAAGTGATTTATTAATATTATATATCTATAATTAATTTATTATCGGGTATAATATTTTGTGTAATTTAAATAATTTGTATTCGTATTAATATTAAAATAAATTTATTATTAGAATGCACTGAATATACCCAGATTAAGAAATATTTTTATAATTTAATAAATTGATAGATAAATTGTTAAATTAAATTTTACTAATTTTAGATATACTTGAGAGCCAGAAAGTACTGAATACACAGTCTTTTTATAATATATTAAAAAAAAAAAACTAAAACATTATAAATTATTGTTTTTAATTTTAATCTTTGGTAAAAGTGTTATAATTAATATATAATTATAATAATTAATTGATTATCATGTATAATTTCAAAAATTTTTCAAACCTTCTTACATGGTGGATTATTCAAGCAAATCGCATCGCTCTTTGCTGACGCGAGACAGAATCAACAAATCCATCGACTTTTGCTCGCTCGAATTCATTTCGTGAAAGAGATAACCCAATTACTTCATTTTCAAAGTCAGACAGCTGAAATAACGTGCAAGCTAAACGTTGCATACCGTAACATAACATTGCATATCATATAAAACATTGCATATCATACTCAAGATTTACACTTTAGGTACTTAATATTTATTTAAAAAAATTATATTACAACTTTAATCACATTGCTTTGTTTTCATGTATTTCTCTACTAAAGGAGTTTGATTTTGTATCAATCCTTCAATGCTTCAATTAGAGAATCTTTAGATAAAAGAGAGGTATTCTTTGAAATGTGTTGAGGTTAATCAGTTCGAAAGCAATTGTCGGTACTCCTCTTATAGTTCATTTAGCAATCAAGACAAAGCAATAAATGATCAGAACATACTCATTGTAAATGCTATTACTCAAGTAGCCGAAAAACGAGGATATTTCAATAAATTATTTCAAACCTTCTTACATGGCGGATTATTCAAGCAAATCGCATCGCTCTTTGCTGACGCGAGACAGAATCAACAAATCCCATCGACTTTTGCTCGCTCGAATTCATTTCGTGAAAGAGATAACCCAATTACTTCATTTTCAAAGTCAGACAGCTGAAATAACGTGCAAGCTAAACGTTGCATACCGTAACATAACATTGCATATCATATAAAACATTGCATATCATACTCAAGATTTACACTTTAGGTACTTAATATTTATTTAAAAAAAATTATATTACAACTTTAATCACATTGCTTTGTTTTCATGTATTTCTCTACTAAAGGAGTTTGATTTTGTATCAATCCTTCAATGCTTCAATTAGAGAATCTTTAGATAAAAGAGAGGTCTTCTCGGAAATGTGTTGAGGTTAATCAGTTCGAAAGCAATTGTCGGTACTCCTCTTATAGTTCATTTAGCAATCAAGACAAAGCAATAAATGATCAGAACATACTCATTGTAAATGCTATTACTCAAGTAGCTGAAAAACGAGGATATTTCAATAAATTATTTCAAACCTTCTTACATGGCGGATTATTCAAGCAAATCGCATCGCTCTTTGTTGACGCGAGACAGAATCAACAAATCCCATCGACTTTTTGCTCGCTCGAATTCATTTCGTGAAAGAGATAACCCAATTACTTCATTTTCAAAGTCAGACAGCTGAAATAACGTGCAAGCTAAACGTTGCATACCGTAACATAACATTGCATATCATTTAAAACATTGCATATCGTACTCAAGGTTTACACTTTGGTACTTAACAATTTATTTAAAAAAATTTGAAATTCTACAATTTTAGTTATATTATTTTGTTTTCAGGTTTATCTCGCCCAAGAGAGTCAATTTGCTTTCCGTATCAATCAATATTAATATGCTTCAACTACAAAATCCTTAAATGAAAGAAAGGTTCTCTCAGAAAGAAGTTGTGTTTAATCAGTTCGAAAACAAATCGTTGGTACTCCTCTCCTAATTCATTTTGAAATCAAGACAAAGCGGTAAATGATCGCTATTTCACAACACATTCATTTTAAATACTGTTAATCAAGCAAAAACCAGATCAAATTAAAAACCAAGAACTTTCAATAAGTTATTTCAAAGCTACTTTTATGGCGGATTGTTTAAACAAATCGCATCGCTCTTTGTTCACGCGAGACAGAATCAACAAATCCCTTTTTGCTCGCTTGAATTTATTTCGTGAAAAGAAAACCTAATTACTCCATTTTCAAAGTCGGACAGCTGAAATAACGTTCAAGCTGAATTAATTAGTTAATCGTTTAATTTCTATGCTAGTTTTAACAGTTTGTTTTTATTTGTCACATTTTTTTCATGGCTATAACAAAGGAGAAAAATCAAATACTGCTTGAGTAATGTAATATAAAAATCTAATATGATTTTTAAAAAAGTATAATTATGTTTTTGCTATAAATGAAAGTACAGTACCATTCGAAATTTTATCTTTCAAATTGAAAGTATATTAAACAGCATAATTAATTTGTCCTTTTATTCACTTTCATTAAAGGTTAGAAAGATTTCTAAAATATAAAATGATGTTTAACCTTTTAAAAAATAAGACATGAAAAAAAAAGAAAAAATATTTTGGAAGGTAATTTAAACTGAACATATTAAATCTTTCTAACTTTCATGACTTAAAAATTTTAATCCATTATATCTACACTGAAATGACTCAAAAGTAGATTTTTATTTTATAATTACTAGAGATTTCAGTAAATAACATGGTATATTTTAATATAACCTTTGTTTGAAGCAAATATGAACGAGAATTAAAAATATATTGAGAAGCATTGTAAGAAAAGGGAATTGTTCTGATTCATTAAAAAACATATATTTTAATGTTATATCCTTAATTAGTAACAAAATAAAGGCAAATACAAAATTAAAAAGTTATAAATTGTTAAAAAATTATGATCAATGCTTTATTATTTTGCTCATAATTTTATCATTCCATTCGATAGAATTTCTTTATTAACCTATTATTAAAATCTGAAAATTGAAGTACAAAATGATATATAATGAAATTAAAAGAAGACGGATAAATTAAAAGGACTAAAATACATGAACTGATATTCTTTTTTGCAGTATAAATATAAATTTCGTACGTTTTCTATTTTCCAAATATTAATAAATAATAATAAATTACGCGATTACAGTGACAAAAAAGTAAATTTTCGTAAAAAAAAAAATACTGCGCTTTGTATTTAAAATGAAATGATTAATCAGAATATAATATGTAAATTATTGAAAATGCCGTCCTTTAAATATAAAGCCGAAAAAAATTTCAAAAGCAAGTCTTCTTTTGTAAAGGAGAAACTGCGATAAATTGTGTGCAGAAGATTTTAGGAAGGAACATCGTATAGAAGATGCGTAACATGGTACACTTTTATAACATATTCACTACTAGATCTGATAGAGGTAACTGCACTCCATACACATTATAACACTAAACTTAGACATTATGTTTTTCAGTAACTTTCTATTTTATGTACTGTGAAGAAAGAAAAATAAATCTTGTTTTATGCTTAATTTGATATGTATGGTTTGATTAAAGTTTTTGTTAAAATTCATTAAATTGCATTTAATAAAAATTTTATATATATAGTTTTTCTCAGTTTTGTTTTATTTATGACACAGTATTGAAATAAAGTAACTTGGGTTTCGTTGAAAATTATACTTTACAACATAAATACTCATGTAAACTGCTACTATAAATGGAATTTCATTTTTTAACTAAAATAAATTATTACAGAGAATCTATTTCTGGTTGATTACAGCCCTAATCCAATGACAAATAAAAAAGAAACGAAATGATTAGCAAATTAATTTATTCCTTTATGGTAAATAAATTATTTATTCAAAATTTAAAAAAAAATTATGAAAATTAAAATTTAATTCTATATAAGATCAAATAAAATAATAATGAAAATAAACCACAACACAAAATTTCAAGGATTAGCCATTTTACACAAAAATAAATTTTATAGAAAATTAAAAAAAAATGATTTATAATATCTTTCACATAAATATTAAAAATCCGCTAGTTACAAATTATTAAATACTTTCGATTTGTAAAAGTATAAAAGCGGTTTAATGGTATGATGTTACGTCCATAATTAATAATTAAATAAGTAATAAGTAAAAAGATAAAAAGTATTTAATTATAAAATTGTACTTTTCATAAATTAAACCCAACAAATAAATTGAATTATAGATATAATTTACAATTATAATAATTTAAAATTTACTCCATTTTAATTTCTCACTAAATATTTTCGAAAAATTTATAAAGAAACGAAGGCAAATTTTTACTAATGTATCTTCAGAAAGTAATTTTATTGCAGATTTTATATTAAGAATTACAGTTTTTTTATTATCACACAAATTAACAAGAATTTTCCATCGCTCTAGTTATAAACCAGATGAAAACAAATTATGGATATATAGAAAAAATATGAAATTCTCAGTTTCTTAATTTCCCTAGTTAGGTCAGATATAAACATGCACAAAAATCTCTTTCTTTATAATATACATGCAAAAAATTACGAGATTGATTCTTTTTAACATTTCGTGTTGTTATTTCTAATTAATTATTAACTTACAATGTGATTTGAATTTGCAACTAAATTCATTATCTTGAAATAGTTTTTTAATTCATGATGACCATTCATAATATTTTGTCAATATTTTGATATTAAACGAGATAAGAAATGACCTCAAAAGTGGATGTTTCTTTTTTATGATTACCATTACTAACCTCGCAGAGTGCTTTAACAACACTCAACTAACAATATCCAAAGAAGAAAGATTATCACACATTCTGTGTAAAATTACAAATAAATCTAATATAAACATAGAAAAAAAATACATAAATTGCAAATGATTATTTATACTTTGCAAATGATTATTTATTTCTGTTATTATTTAAAAGCAACAACTTGACATTAAAGATCGCTAGCAGTAATTGAATGGTTTTTCTTATTTCCTCAATGCAAATCCATGCTTCTCTTATGAGCAGCAATTAAATCTCTAGTATGAGGACTCATTTGAAAGAAAGAATCTCCGACTATTTAAATGAATGTATATATCAGAAAAGACTAACGTACCAAAAAAATTCCTCCACTCTCTTTGTGAGAGGAGAATTTGACTCCACAAATTGAACTAGTGTTAAATCTACCCAGAGAAAGAAAACAAAATCGCAGAAATCAGATCAGCATCGACTCTGTGTCGTTCCACTCCCTTCAATTTACTTTTGAGAAAATGCCTCCAAGCTATAACATGCTGTCATCTCTTTTTAGTTCCATGCGTTAGCATTCAAATGGAAAACAGATTGGGGCTGTAAAGTTATTTAAAGTAAGTGGCAATTGCACGACCCCGTGAAAAGTATTGAATGTGAAACTAAAGTAAAAGCATAATATGCAGAACCAGAGAGAGCTCTTTGTTCCTGGATTTCTTTGGGGACATTTCAAACCCAACAACGCTCCTGGATGTCAATCCGTAATTCTCTTGCTTCAACAGATTGTGAAGGGAGTAAAAAGAATTAGGGGGAGTAGTATATCTCACCTTTTGTCAGAGTTTTGGAATAAACTACAAAGAAGGAACAGGCCTTAATTGAATAAAAGGCAGATGTGCAAGAGCTTATCCCCTTTTTTTTTTCCGTGATGAATGCTTGAACTAAAGGCTGAAAGGTTTGATAAAAACATACCACTGTATCCAAAAAGTAGGACCAATTTTCAATTTAAAATTCTAGGGGCTTATGGAATTTCAATTTTTTTTTCTTTTTAGGTTACTGGCTGGTCCATGACATCTGTGGAAATTTGACGTCAAAATATTCATTAGTGTTTGAGTTACGCTTGGCTTTGAGAGACGCTAAAACTGATTTCGACCATTTTAGAAATGTCTGAATTAATTGAGCAAAGAACTTGCACTAAATTTTGTTTGCTGAAACGTACAGAATGTCGCAGAAGGCATTCGGTGAGCATTCGTATATCGGAAAGAAATGTTTAGAAGTGGCATGAACAGTTCAAAAAAGGCAGAGAACGCGTTGAAAACGAAGAGCCCCTCTGGTCGACCATCATCCTCAAACTTAAATTAAATTACTAGACAGATGTGTAAAGCGACAATACATATATGAAAAATCCAAGTAGATGCAGATTAGCTCATGCTATGGTTCAATAAATATTCTGAGATTGTAAATATATATTTCGAATAATATTATTAGTTAATAATCTTTAAAATTTTATTAATTATTGTCTCATTTTGTCAAGGATTTTTTTCTTTTTGAGGGAATTTGTCTGAATTTTTTAAGTATTATTTGGTGATGTACACGTATTAAATGCATACTTACTATGACTACATTGCATTCACTTAACAAGTCTTATATGTTTTTACCGTTATGTTTTCAACGTCAAGTGAAGGCAAAAATTAAACACAATTTTTCTTTCTTTTCAATTTGTCTTTCTTTGACAATTTCTCAATTTTTCTTCAATTTTTTTTGTTATTTATTTTTTTATTTATTTATTTATTTTTTTGTTAAATTAAAAATGAACTGTTTTCTAGTTTTGAAATAAAATGTTAATCAATGATAAATTAAATGAAAATAAATAAAAATAAGTTTCATAATTAAATGAAAAAGATTAATTTTTAAGATAAATACTTATTGGTAAATATAATTCAATTAGTGATTGGATAAAAAAAATTACAATTCGTTGAAAAGCTTAAAATTTTGCCTGGTCTTGAGCATTTTAATTAAGTTGAAGAAATTTACTTATTATAATTCCGCTATAAACATATAGTTATGATATAAAATATGACTTTCATTCATTAAGTTAACACACTTCTTTTAAGTTACATTCTATAATTTCTTTCACATGCGTACAAGAAAAAAAAAGTTCTTAAGCCAAAAGCAGCAATGATACTTTTATTCTTGTGTTTTATTTCAGCAACAATAAGCTACTTTAATTTCGGAGATTTAAGATTAGATTTCCGCTCTTAATTATTAAGTTAAGTAAATTATTGCCAAAAAAATAAGGCAGAAAATTTACATTGTTAGTTTTTAATTTTTATCGGAATTATTTTATTCTGAAAAATGAAGATATTCAGATAAATTAAATAAAGGCGAAAAATGTGTTGGAATCATTGTTATTTTTAAGGCGAGTAATTAAAAATTTGAAAAATGTTAATTGGACTGAGATATATTTTCTATATAAGATTTACCAAAACCAAAAATGTTTTAACTGCTGTAACCGGAAACCATTAGGTCATATCTGCTGCTGGAGATGTGAAGGTGGCAGATGAAGCCAATGTGCTAGATGGAACATCTGAAGGGCGAACTAACCTGCTATAAACTTCTGTTTTATATGTTGAAGTTGTAATGTTTTGTACAATTTAGTTCAGATATGGTATAAGCAGTTGTTAGACTAAAAGAATTTCGTAGTTTTTATATGTAACGAAAAGCCACTATATTAATCAACTCTAAATTAAAAATATTTTTAATGCTTAATTGCTAGGTTTTTGTTCCTTTTAACTACACACTTACAAAAATAATATTTTGACAAACATTTTATTTAAAATTTTTAATCTTGCCAATATATAGTTTTTAAAACTATTAATATAAACTAGATAACATACAGTATAAAATTACTTATAATAATCCTTTTAACTATTGATTTCTAAATTATCACTATCAAATATACGTTTACAGATGCAAAATGCCTTTAAATATACAAATGATGTCATACATTTTTTTCATAGTAAAGTTGTATTTTATTTTCATGAACTTATAATATATTTTCAATTTTGTCAGTTTTCTTCTAATGAATCTGATCTGCTTGATTTTCTAATTAAAAATATTGAAAGATTGTATTCTTGAGATAAATTTAAATTTTACATTTTTTTTTCTCCGTCACTTTATATACAATAAATATAATAATATAAGCAATAATAATAAAATAAAAAGGCAAATAAAATAGCCTAAAAATTTATTCCTTTTAGGTATAAATATAAGAAATGTATTACATTTATATTGATGATTTCCTCATTATAAATGTAATATATTTAAAAATGCATTTATTAGAAACCATTTACATTCATTTAAAATACAAATGATTTCTTTTTTTTTCTGATTTTTCAATTAAAATCATTTATAGCAATTCCCCATAAATTCATAGCTTCATAATTTTTTTAAACTTCTTAAATAAATTTTTCCTTCATAACTTCAATAAATTTTTGCTTCATAGTTAATAATAGTAAATTAAATTTAAATTTAATTTTTTTGCAAAAATTATTAAAGCTTACATATTGTTTGGACTTTACGGGAAAAAAATGAATGCTTATAGATAAACTTATGATAATTGCAAAGACTGAATAAAAATGAAAGAACGTGATGATAAAGTGTTTATTTCACAAGAAGATTATTAATTTTTCATAATCACATTAGAAATGTTTTATATATATATATATTATTTACATAAATTTTTCCATACTTTAGATATTTATGCAAAAAAAAATTTCCTTTTCCTCCTATCAATTTGGATGCTTCAGTAAAAAAAAAAATCTTGCAAAAACAAAATATTTTTTTAACATTTCAAAAATTAATGGAAACAACAAGTATTAATAATTTCATATTAATAAGTGGTGAATGTAAAAAAAAAAAAGAATTAAAAAATTAAGTATTTTGAATGATTTATATATTCAATAACAACAAAATATCTCAATAATAAAAAACTACGAGACTGAGTTAGTGATGTATTGAACGAGATTCTGTTTATGTTTTGCGATATAACGAAGGACGAAAATGCAATTCTAGAATCTTAAAGGCTTTCATTCTATATCGATTGCAGTTATTGCAGCAGCTTAACATCTGAGCTGTCCCTCTCCTCCGCTGTTTCACCCACTTGTTGTTGCCTTTTTCACCTGCTGATACCTTGACCCAAGTGCGATCGATTTCCTGCAGATAAACGTTCTATCTGTAAGAAAGCAAAAAGACACTTGTAGTGAAGTTCTTTTTCAATTGCTGTTATGTTAGAAACGTTCGTCGTATTTTTTTTTTTTTTTATTTTTCTATACGTTATAATTCAATATGCATCTTGTAAAAATTACACAAGTAAAAATTTCATAAATATTTTTTAATGTACAGAATTTACAATTTTTAAATTTTAAAAGTTATCTTCATGGCATTCATTTAACAGTGCCAAATTCTGGAATCGACTTCATTTCATTTACTCAAATAATTCTTTCTAATATTTTATATCTTTATTATTATTGTTATGAATTCAAAGATTTTTGCTATATTTTAAATCGCAAATCTTTTGTTTATATACTATTTGATCAAATTTATGAATTGAAATAGATTCTACTGTTCAAAATATGTGTTTTAAAAATGTATGCATATAATAAAATTTTAAAACATTGTAAATTGTAAGAAAGATTGTTTGAATAAAAGAGGTCACATAAAGGTCACTAATAGGTAATAAAATTACTCTTGATGCTATTTAAGAGAAATATTTAAATATTTTTAGTTATATAATATATATGCATTTAATAATCATAATTTTATAAAAAGTTTTATAAACTAGTGCAATTCAAATATCATTTATTTTAAAAAAGAATACTTAAAATTCATTGGAAGCGCTACAAGCACTAAGTTTTATAATACAAATTTTGAAATGTTATATAAAAAAGCCTAATTAAAAAATTAAAGGAATAATAATATATAAGTTACTAATATTATCTTAAAATTAAATTCTTATAATATGAAGTATAAAATAAAAATAAAGTTAATAAAACATAAATAAAGTTTAACAAATAAACATTAAAAAATTGTTGGTCTGAGGGATTAATAAATGTATTTAAAATAAAATGCAAGAAATTTAATAAAAAAAAAACAAGGACAATTTTTTAAATAAGTGACATAGGATGTGTTTTTATTGAGGCAATTTTGGTTACTTTTATTATATATATATATATATATATATATATATTCATATATATATATTTTGAAAATGAAAGAAAGTAAAAATTCCTTTTTTAAATTTAAAACGTTTTAAGTATAAGTTGATTAGTTCATTACTATAATTTAATTTTTTCTAACAATTAAAAAATAAATATTTATCAAAATCGAATATTAAACGAAGGTTTTTTTTTTGCCAGGATATTTAACTCAATTAATTAAACGTTCACAATTTATATTGAAAAGATTTTCTGCACGTTAAATTACATTTTCTTTAGAGGACTATTCAATGAAATTCTTGCAATTCTTTAAAATTGATTTAAAAAAAATAACTAGCCTATCATCCAAAATACTTTTACACAAACAAATATTGTTTGCTTGTTTGTGACTAATCCTCAGTATCCTGCAGACAAACAAATATTAAGGAGTCTGATTTGATTCAAAACTTTTTGAACCATAATCTTTTACATATTATAACTTTTCAAACTATATTTTTAATTATTCTACAAATTAGATACCAGTCGGCCTGAAATTATATTTGAATTTTAATTTCTTTATCTACATTTATGTAAAAGTGGATGTTTTTAAATAATTAATTTTAATGTTTTAAATGGCAACATTCGCTTTGTTTCCTCATAGTGAGTCATGGTACAATTTCATGTTTTTTATTGCATCTCATGTTCCTAATCTACATTATCTATCTCTCTTTAAAATAATAAAAAAATATTTACGTATATATGTTAATTTTTTCTGAAGTTAAATTTTGCTATCTTATGCAATTATTAATGCATACACATTATATGAAGTAGAAATGACAGTTTTCTATCATGATATTGAGCAACATGATTTTAAAAATTACTTAATTAAATACGAGGAATCAATAATAATAATTTAACATTATTTCATGATATTATAAAGTTATTTTAACTGCGTAAATTTTACATAATATTAATATTTTACTGAAAACAAATGACTGTAGTAAGGACAAATGACAAATGTACAATTATTGGAATATTATTGAAAATAATTAATATCAAGGAATAAAATTGATCATAAGATATTTATTTTACAATAAAAAAAATTAGTTTGCTTTCAGATCTACATTTTTATTTCAACTTTCAATTAATTTATTTTCATTATTACAAGATAACATTTCACAATGAATGTTAACAACTATTATTTATGTTATAAAAAAGGTAATATAAAAAATTTAATTAAGAGAAAATTTTGTATCCAATAATAATTAAATTTTTTGTGGCATTAATTTACTATTACTATATTATTTATTATAATTTTAAATTATTTTACAAAATTTATAAAATATTGTAATAAACACAATTATATACATACATGCATGCATATATTCCAACAAAAAATGCATACTACCATGAGAAAAGTCTACCATAAATTCTTTTTCATCCCCATTTCATGAAGAAGCTGTATCCATGGGCATTTGGTTCAAAGGTTTATGTACCTAATCAGCTTGGTTCCATTGCTTCCCACTCATCTACCTGTTACATAATATTATTTTAATACTGCCAAATAATAGATCTGTAAAAAAAAAAAAAATTAACTAGTAATGGAATAATATCTTATTTTTCTTTTTATTTTTTTACATTAAGAAAGCTTTTTTCCCACGACGTTTAATATTGCGTTTAAACGAATAGGGGTTATTCACTTAACAAAACTTTAATTAATTTTTACTTTTTCTTTTTCATATGATAATTAATTTTTTTCATAATTGATTTAATAGCCAAAGAAGGCTTTCTGTTATATTAATATTTTTTAAAAACTGTTAAAATGTTCTGACCATCACAATTTCCATTTTTATACAATTTGGATTTTTGAATTGTCAATTACTGTTCTGCAAAGAACTTTAGCATGGAATCTTATAAACAAACAATAGAAATTACCTTCGCAGCAGTAGGGGGATTATTTTGCTGAAATTCAATGAAAAAAAAATAATTTTCTATAGAAATTGCTTTAACTTTGATTTCAAAATCCATGCTAAAATTGTTTATACAACAATAATTGATGATTCAAGCATTTTAACGATTTTGAAGAAATATATAAATATAATTGAAAGTTGACATGCAACGAAATAGCTTTTGGAACGTAATTTTCAATATATAATAAAGAAAAAATACATATTAGTCTAAAAGCGTTAAATTAAAATTTTAATATTTCTCTGCCTATTGCTTTTCTAATACGCAACATATTGATTGTTGTGTTTGTAATTCATATTGAGGGATTCCAATGATTTATAATTTGAATTTTATCATTTAATTCAAATTAAAATGAAATATTATTATTAATTACCGTTATTTATTTCCAATGTAGAAATATATTTTCTTATTTTTAAAATTAAAGTAATACAATAGATGTTTTAAAAATACACAGTCCAGTCACATTACTGCGAACACCACCTACTTTTGACGTCAACGTGAAATAACCAATCACAAAAGGTCACCAACTTAAATACCACATTCACACTCCTCTTAAAGCCAGAATATACAAGAATGTATATTTTGGCTTTTTGACAGGTGGTCACATTATTGTGACTGGACTGTGTATATAGTTAGGGGTTATTCTAACAACTTTTCGCGTTTCAAATAGATATGTCATTAAATCGTTAGTATGCATAATAAAAATAAAATAAAACATGATGGATAATAAATATAACATAATAATAGTAATAAATTTTTATTGGAAAAAATATATTATCTATAAAAAATAAAATTTATATTTATTATTAATTTTATTTTTATAAAATTTAATTCATTATATAATGGATAATTATTTTCCTAAATTTAATTATTCAAGAAATATTATTATCTTAAGAAATGTACATTCTATTTTTAATATTTTTTAATTCTGTAGCTAATAAATCCTGAATCTCATATTTTATTAAAATAAAATAATGTTATTATTAGTTATTAAAGTTAGTAAGTTAAACTTATTTTTAGTTTGTGTTTAAAAATCACAAACTAAATATTTGTTGGCCAAAATGATTACATTAGATTGGTAAATGGTAGAATATTTTTGGTTCTCAGATTTAAATAAAATATGTTTAAAGCTCACTGCAAACATCCTTGTAATCATTTCATAACTATATCGACAAATTTATTTGTAAGTGAATGGTATGCAAATAGAATAAGATGATTTAAAATAAGGTTTAAAATTCTTTAAAGTTTTAAATACACATCTTTTGTTTTATCAAAAAGAATTTTAGTATTGAATATATATAATTTTTTTTTTTCTGAATTTGAATTTTTTAATATTTTTGTCAATATAATTTGACATAATGGGAATTTTACCGGAATGCATTTCTGTAGTATTACATTAGATATTTTTAAGTGTATGAAAGATTACATAAAAATGCATCATGCATGATAAGCCACACCAGATATTACAGCGTTGCTGAAAAATTCATTTAAAAATTATTTTTTTTATAGAAAAAAAAATTAAAACTTTATTCGATCGAAAATATATGTATCATAAATGCAAATATAATCTAATGATTTTCTTAAGGATTGATTAAATTAATTGGAATTTTACAGGTTGCATCAAAAAAATGTAGATAATGCTAAATGGGCTAATGCATTTATTTTGAAAAATAAAACAGTTTAATTTAATTTAATTTAAAAATAAAACACTTTGATTTTCTGATAATATTTAATTTGATATTTAAATTTAATTTTTGATAAAAAACTTGATTTGCCTAAACATTAAAGATAAAGGAAAAACACTTCATTAAGTAAAATTAATACATTTTTATACCATATCAATATAATGATATCAAAAAATAATTTCTAAAAGTTCTCAAAACATGAATTTCTAACTTAAAAATTAAAAATATATAAATAAAAACCATATGTGTGGTATTTTTTATGTTGTTTAAACAACATAAAAAATACCAAATGGGATAATGAATCTGTTTTAAAATTAAAATAAAGATTTAAATTTAAAAATGAGAAAGAAATCATTGAATAAAAAATATTTCCCAGAAATATTTAAATTATATTGTGTTCTTTTCAGAAAGTAAATGAGTAAAATTTACTTAATATTTAAAATTTTTATTACACCTCTCCCACTTCCCAAACATCGTTTCATTATTTTAATAGAATTATATTTATTTAAATCAAGTGTAATAAAATTATTTCTTGAAATTAACTGTAAACCATTATAATAGATGAAAGTCTCTTATCAATCAGCTCTCTAAGCAAGAAATGTGTTTTAACAGAACAAGATTGTGGCTATTGTGAATCAATTCTTACAAACTCTCACACTTACACTAATGTATATATATATATATATATAGTGTGTGTGCGTGTGTTTGTATACAGAAATGTATATATATATATATATATATAATTGCATAACATTGCAATAGATATTTTCATCATTTTTATCTGCCACGCTAACAATAAACTTTAATATTACACATATTATTGAATTTAAAAAAAAAATGAAACACAGGCAATTAATTAAAAAATTCCCAGAAATATTTAAATTATAGGGTGATCTCTTTAGAAAGTAAAGGAGTAAAAGTTATTTAATATTTAACTTGTTTTATTAATCTATTCCACTTCTCAAACACCGTTGTATCATTGTAATACTGATAGATTTCTTTTAAATCAAGTTTAATAAAATCCTTTCTTGAAACTAACTGTAAACTATCATTATAGTTTAAAATATCCAAGCAACCAGCATTCTAAGCAACAAATGTATTACAATAGAAAAAGCTTGAAGCTATACTAAACCAATTCTATACACACACACATAATTAATTTGACACACTAAACAATATATACAAATATATATAATTTATGTATATATAATATATACAAATATATATAATATATAATTTGACACACTAATGTGTGTATGCATATATATATATATACAAATATATATAATTTATGTATATATGTATATATATATATATATATATATATATATATATATATATATATATATATATATATATATATATATATATATATATATATATATATATATATATATATATATATATAAACTTTTAATATTACTCATATTAGTGTGTTAACTAGATACTATTTAATAACTCATAATGGCTTCACGGCATTTTAGCTGCATAGGATATTCTGTAACACAATAAATTAATTTTTGAAACATTAAATGAAATATGATTATAGAATATTGCTAGAATTTGTACGTATTAAACAATTTATAAAAGTGTATATTAATAACCTATTATTATTATAACCGTATATTTATAACATTATCTGCTAATAATTTAATCAACCTATTAATGACGGAAGAAGACGCAGAAGCATCCGTAGCAATATACTATAACGATATGCATTCAACTACATTTTTGTCCTACTCGTGTTGACTTTGACAAAAATATTAAAAATTTATAGTATATTTATATTATAGTATTTAAAACTAAAATATTGATTGACTATGCTTTTACAGTTTAAAAATATGAAAGAAATTAAAAAATTAAGCAATTAACTTCTCGCTCATTTATCAGGAACTGTGCATGGTCTACTACTGGGAACAAGGGATTTCAAATAGAAAAAAATATCGATTTTCGTTGCTTACATTGTTATCAGCATCATGGCATCTTATTCTAAAATATTTAATTACAATTTTCTGACGTATAAAATTGGAAATCGTTGTCAGAAATATAAATCTTTATAGTTCACTAAATTTAAGTAATAAAATTAAGCTCGAAGAATTGAAATATCGCAATAAATTAGTTATTTTTATTTCTGATTTAAGATTAATTCCTCAAAGCTACAACAAATCAAAAATTGTATCATTTAAATTTTCAACATTTTCTTGTACACACTTGATTGGACAAAATTTGTTCAAAGGATGGTACACATTATTAGAATTATGAGAAATAAATAAAAAAATTCACATTTTTTTCATAAACCTACAACAATTATAATACATCAGTTTTTATACAAGCGATAATTTCACAAACTTGTATCCTTTAAGGCTAAATATGATAAAATCCTTACTGTCATAGATGATCGTAACTAAATGGTAACTTGTAATCCGAGAAACTTTTAAGTGTAACTGGCTCCAGGATATTTCTGTGTCATATGGAGAAAACCAACAACGAATGACAACAAGCACTGTCAAAATCGTCACCGAATCTTCTCATTTCTGATGGCTGTGACTTCAACGTATGTAACTAAGGAATTGAAAACTTAATGTACACTAAACTGGAGTACCTTATAATTTGCCACTTAAGTGAGAGAAAATTATCTTCTAGTAATGATTTTGATTAATCCTTTGTTTTTCATATTAAAATTTAATTAGTTGCTTTTTATTTTTATTTCCACATTTTAAACAGAGCATATTTTTCAAGATCGCTTCTTTAATAGAAGTAAATATGATATAAAAGGCTAGAGCCCTACAGTATACATTAGTTGGTTATTTATTTATTTTTAACCAAATAAATAACCAAATAATGTATACTGTATAATGCAGTAAAATGATTCAATACAGAGGTCATGAATACATTTTTTGGGGGCTAATTAAGTATTAAATACTTTCCCATGAAATTCCATTGCTTTGAAAAAATATTTTGTGTGTTGTGCTTACAAAGAAATGAAAAAGAAAAGAATGAACTGGGTAAAATAATTAATTTGATAGTTTTGTAATTTTAAAAGCTTATTATTATTATTTCAATAGTATCAATCAAAAATATTTTTTATCCTTCATAACTATTTTGATTGATCGAAGAAGATTCTGACATTAAAAAGTAGTATTTTGTCCACAGGGCTAGAACATAAGAGGTCATATCATTTTATACAGTCTTCCACTCTGATTTTTTTTTTATAATTAATGAAATTATATTCAAATTTTCTTTAATTTACGAAAGTGTTAATGAATTGAATGTAAGCGTGTCAAACTACTGGTTTATGATCTACTGGTTACTGATCTATTTTGAAAGAAGGAAATGTTGTTAATTCTGACAATTATGATCTGGAAAATTAATTAAAAAATTATTTTTACCACAATTTATTGTTTAAAACAACTTTCCTTTTTAAAGTATGTCTTTATTTTAAAGAAGATAATGACGACGAAAAACAAAAGAATCATTAGAAAGAAAACAGCAACAGTCATCTCTTCTCATGAGAGGAGCCATTTAATTGGTACAATATTTCATTTGAGAGCATGAATGTTATAAAAGGTTTTGCAAATGAAGAGAAAATGTTAAAGTCTTTGATATATTCACGCCAACACACACACAAGAAAAAAAGAAAGGGAAAAAAAATGAGAACAAAAACTTCCGCTCTATTGCCAGCTGCGTGAAGAATGCTTTATGTGGAATCTTGTTCTTCTTTCTGCAGTTCTTGTTCTATTAATCTGCAGTTGCTTGTAATAATCTGCAGTTGTTTCTATTAATATGCAGTTCTTGTTCTATTAATCTTGTTCTGCGTTTTTTGTTCTATTAATCTGCAGGATACTTTATCTGTTAAGCTTTTTTTTTTTGGGGGGGGGGACATTTTTCATTCAATCAAAAGTATTTACTTTAAACATTATTCCCATGAAGAAGACATTTGTTTTTTCATTTGAAGACGATGCGGTTTTAATATTAAAGCTAAATATGCCACCAGGATTTCTTAAGCATAATACATTTTACCTTGATGCGCTTCTTAAAAAATGGCAAACTATGAAAATCAAAAACTTTACGAGATCGTGACTAAAAATACTATTAATGATATCAAGTGCGTGAAGAAGGGTTGAATGTGGTTTATTCTTCTTCTTTTAATCGACATAATGCTTTATTTCCTGCTCTTTTTGGGACATTTTTCATTCAATCCAAAGTATCTATTGTAAACATTATTATAAAGAAGACACTTTGTTTCTCTTGAAGACGATAGTTTTTTAATATTAAAACTAAAATTCCACCAGGTTTTGGTAATTAGGTAATTAATTAGAAGGAAATTGCCTTGTGAAAGTTAATTAAATTAATAAATTCTTTGAATTTGAATTTTCTTGCCATGGCCATTCCTAGGGAGTAAGTTGGCTCTACGCAAACTTTCGAGGCCTAAACTTGTGCAAATTACTAATAAAAAAACTGAACTGGAAATAATTTTCCAAAAATGCTGAGTAGGTTGCTTAAGTGAAGGGGAGAAAATAACAGAAAGAGGGAAAAAGTTCACTATATATTAACGGAACTAGAAGGGGTTGTCTTTGGAGGACGAGGGGGAGGGGAGTGGAGTTGTTGAGAATGTTTTCATCACTTCTTCCTTTCCAGCTATTGAGCTATTGAAAATTAAATTCAAAAAGGAAATGTGATGATGGTTGAACTAATGAAATGAAGTTCTGAGATCAAGTTAATAGATTGGTTAAATTCGACAATTATTTATACATTGTCCTAATTTGGATTTAAAATGTTTTTAAATATGTTTAAGGGAAAATATATTCAATTAAGACCGTTCTTTTTTATTTCCCACAGGTGTCATTATTATTAAACAAGGGTTGTATATCATAGCTTTCAATGAATATCAAAATATTGGTTAAAAATTATTTATTTATTTAAAATTATTATTTATTTAAAATTATTTATTACAGTATTAATAGAAATTGCTTTAATAAAAGTTATGTTTTTGAAACGTAACAGAAAGAGAGGAAAGCTCAGTATATTAAAAGAGTGGTATAAAATATAAGTTGTGATATACATTAATGAAGAATGATGCAGAGTATTTCAAAATAAAGATACTGCTTTAAGGTGCGATTTTTTTTCTCTTTGTTATGATACCGCTATCCACTTCGAAAAGTGTAATTCTATAATCTATATTTACATAAAATAATATTGTATGATCTATCTATGTATATATAAAGTAATATTCTATGATCTATATTTATATAAAATATAAATATTATCAAGTTTTTCTTTGGGTTATATTTTTTTATTGATGCATTAAATTCACCAGATTTTATGCTGTTATATTTTTAAAAAAATAACAAATAGATTATGGATTCCATATCAACTAGCTGATTTCTAAGAAGATATTTCAAAAAATATCGGGACTTAAGTTTTGCATACCATTATATTTTTAAATAAATATTATAATATATTTATTAGTATTAAACCATTGAAAAAGATATAGGAAATTTATTAGATGAAATTTTGTTAGTTTTATTCATGTCAAAAAATTATCAATTTCTTTATTAAAAGACGTTTTTCTTTTTTCTATAATGATTATTTAGAAATTTAAAATTGTTAAAGTAGTTTTTATTTCAAGGATAAAAAGGGAATATAAATTCTAACTAATTAGTATTAAAAGCAATATTATCTGAAAAAAGGAACAATGATTGTTTTCTCGATTTATATTTGGGAAATCATCTTCAGAAAAATTCCTTTAAATAATTTTAGGCACCAATGATTACTGAAAAATTGCTTGTTGAAATACTTGATCAACTGTGAACAAAATGAAATATGTAGTATGATTCATTTGTACATACTACTGAGTTCTTTTTGGGATTTCAATTTAGATACTTCATAGTAATTGTCTGAATTCCATATTACTCTCACATTTTCACCCACAATGATTGGTCACTCAGTATCTTACAGAATGGATATATGAGAGATTAAATTCCATACGTAATAAAGTTTTCTTTTTACTCTCCTCTTGTGATTAATATCTCGTAAAACGGATATGATTTTCTTTTTTCTAATCCACGTATTAGCACACATATATCCCTGAAAGGCTCCAGGTTAATATATTATCTCCATCTTCTCCAACCCAACAATGAAAAGATTTTACGCTTAGAAATTTGTCATGTCATCATCAGCATGGACAAGAGCAAGTTGGGGGCCTGTATCGCTTGTCATATGGATTAACCTAATATAAAAAAGATTGTAATAATTGTAATATGCAGGTTGGGCAACCAGATTATTACTGGGGGTTGAGGTTGAGGGGTTGGAGAACTGAGATAATTGAGGCACAGGTTGGAGAACTGACAGCTTTATTTACACGCTGGGTGAGGTTGATTGAGATAATTGAGGCACAAACACCACAGATTGGGTAACCAGATTATTACTGGGTGAGGTTCGGTTGAGATAATTTGATTTACACGCACACAAACACCACAGATTGGGCACAGATTATTTGGAGAACTGACAGCAGTTTGGAGAACTTAGCTTTATTTACACGCGCACAAATACCCCACACATACAATTAGAAAAATTCAATATTTTACATATTTAAAGACAGATTATTATAGATTCTTAGAAGGACTCTACTTTTAGTCGAAAACCCGAAACTCACCTAGACGCAGCGTGAGCGAAATATACTTCCTCTCCAGTTGAGAGATTGTAGGTCAACTTATACGCTGTGTTGCTCTAAATATATTTTCTCTCGAGGGTGAGACTATAGACCAAATAAACGTTTCTCAATGGAAGTTCAGGTTGTGCTATACTTCCTCTTCGAGTGAAATTCTCGAGGTCTACTATCCATTTCGCCTGAACGACACAGGAGACGTTCTTGCCAGTGTACAGGAGGAAGTACAGTTACAAGATTATTTTCTTTATTGAATTCATATACAAAATTCGATGATCAAAATCTTGAATTAAAACTATTTCTCTATTATTATTATTTAAATCAGCTATATTAAATCATTTGTATCTGAAAAATGTCCTTCGTTAAATCTAGTTGAACGTAAATATAACATCAACAGAACAAACGTTGTAATAAAAATGTTTAAAGTTCTAAATTTCCTTTAAATTATTATTGAAATGACATAAATAAATAAATAATTCTAAAAACCATGAAGAAGAAAGTAGGCCGCCAAATGTTGGAAATAAGTTTATTATACTGCTACATATTGCTAAATATATATTATATTATAAATATATATATATATATTATAAATATTACAGTCGCATTTTTAATATTTCCAAAAATGCTTACTCTTCCTCCAAATGAATTCATTGTTTCCTTATTTGAGTATTTAAATTTCAGAGCAGAGTTTCGAAAAAAATAATTCTTCATTTTTAAAAATCTCTTTTGTTCTTCTGGGAGAAAGAGTTGAAGCGTGTGAGTGATTGGCTTTTTTAGAGGAATGCCGTTGAATTTTGATGTTGCTAAAAGTAAGTTTGCGTATAAACAATAAAAAAAACAAATCACAGATTAAATATTCGCTTCCAAAGTGTATTCTTAAGGCCTTTGAAATATCAAACAATCATTTCTAACTAAGTAAAAAAATTCGGAACTAATTAAATACAAGAACTTTCAAAAGTGACTGAGCAAAAACTAGAAAAAAAGGAAATGTAAGTTTTTATATAGATATAAATGTTTATATGTTAACATAATCTGCTGTCGTTGATTAAAATAAAAAAAAAATAATTTAAATTAGATTTTCAAATTCAGATTAAAACAAAAAACAATTCTCATTGTTTAAAAACAATGAGAAAATAATTGAGGGCGGATGAAATTTCACTCTATTCCAAAGATATGAAATTTTCACTGTATTCCTTTCTCTATTCCATTATTTTCGGGGTTTTTTTTTTGTATTTATTCAACTATTCCCTTTTGACGTGTCTTTTCAATTTCTAGATTGAGATTTATTAATAAATCACGCCAAACATAAATGATTTTAAAAAAAAAAAATAACTCGAAAAATAATTTGACATTTATTACTACAAAAAACTTAATGCTGAATTATTTTACAAGTTAATCAAATCTTTGTATAAGATCATATAACGAAAAGAAAAGCTTTAATGAAAAAAAAAAAAAAAAAAAAACCTTTTATTTATATGTATTACTTAAAAACTTGTATTACTGCAAAAACTTGAATGTCTTGCTGTGATGTTAATATTTCAATCTGAAATTATTATAAACTAATTGAAATTTGTTATTTATTTTCAAATAATGTATTATAAAGCCTTAAATAAGAAATAACGTACCAAATAATTCTTTCAAATATTTATATAATTTAAGTATTCCTTTTTGATGCGCAAATATTCGTTTTTAGTACAAAATAATTCTTGTATACTTATATAATTAAATATCGATTTCCTCTTTTTGTTCTACACAGTGAACACAAAGGATGCTATTTTTTCAGATTTGAATGGATAATATTTAATAATTATAATATACAATAAATAATTTAAGAATTATATTAAGAGGTACAATATGTAAATAATATTTTGAGAATTTTATTAATTTATAAAATTTAAAATTATTACTTGCTTTACAATAATTATTATAAGGCAAGTAATAATTTTATATTACTATTAAAAATGGTTTTTCGGTACTATTTTAAAGTAAGGGGGATAAAATATGCTTAAATATACTAATGCATTATTTGAAACCTATTCAGAAAAACTATTAACTAAAAAATAAAATAATGATACAATACACAGTCCAGTCACATTAATGTGACCACCACCTACTTTCGACTTCAACGTGAAATAACCAATCACGAAAGGCAGGCGATAGCACATTGCAGTGGAGTGTATATAAAGGATGTCCTAGAGCATCGGAAAGCCTTTCAATCGTAGGCGTAATGCAGAAACGTAGCGATTTATCCGACGTCCAAAAGGGCATGATTATTGGCTTTCGAGCAAAGGGTGGAAGCATTTCGGAAACGGCTAATTTTGTGAACTGTTCGCGTGCCGCCGTGGTAAAAGTATACCATGCATGGCAAAAATGGCACTATCCAATTGTGCGTGGTACATGTGGTGCACCACGGGCTATAAATGACAGAGGCGAACGAAGGCTACGGAGATGCGTTCGAGCGAATAGACGTGCAACTGTTGAGCAACTCACCGCCCAGATGAACCAAGGCGCTACCAAGACTGTATCCTCAACAACGGTTCAGCGAACGTTGCTGCGCATGGGTCTCCGCAGCAGACGCCTGGTTAATGCACCTATGCTGACTGCTTTTCATCGGCGACGAAGGCTGAATTTGCACGCCAGTACCGAAACTGGACGTCCACAGAGTGGCGACAGGTGGCTTTTTCCGATGAATCACGTTTTATGTTCCATCGGACAGTTGGACGTTGGCGTATATGGCGTGAAACGTCTGAAAGCAATCACCCTGCAGCAATTGCCGGAAAGATCCAAACTGCAGGAGGGAACATTATGGTTTGGGGAATGTTTTCCTGGCGTTCACTGGGTGCATTTATCATTGTGGAAGGCACGATGGATCAGCACAAGTACGCATCTGTCCTTGCGGACCATGTCCCCCACACATGCGAATTATTTTTCCTCAGAATGATGCCATCTACCAGCTGGACAATGAGAGGTGTCATAGAGCTCGCAGTGCATGTGCGTGATTCGAAGAGCAACAGGATGAGTTTACCGTACTCCCCGTGACCAGCAAACTCACCGGATTTAACACAATCGAGAATCTGTGGGGCCACCTCTATCGGTTGTTCGCGCCATGGATCCTCAACAGCGTAATCTAGCGCAGCTGGCCAAGGCACTGGAGTCGGCATGGCTCAACATCCCAGTGAACACCTTCAAAAACCTAATTGACTCTCTTCCTGCACGTCTCGCAGCGGTCCACTCTGCCAAAGGTGGTTATCCTGGCTTTTGACAGGTGGTCACATGTGACTAGAATGTAATTTATGTCAATTACTAAAGTTTAAAGTTTCATTCTTTCTCAAGATAAAACTTCTATTTCTAATTCTACGTATTCGTTACTCTTTCTTATGCTCTTATTAGATATCAGATTTGTCCTAAATGAACGTTTCATTTATAATAACAGCAATGCAAACTTTTATTAAGACACGAGCGTCATTTCTAAGTAATGCTACAGTCCTTTTTACTTAAATTGCCGTTTTAGTAGAGGATCTGCTCTGTATCTGTGCTGCCAAATTTTATCCCCATTGATTTCAAAGATCCCTGGACAGCAGGATCGTTTTGAATGTAAAATTAGGAATATCCGTGTCAAGTTGCTTTGAAAGGAGAACTGCGCTATTCGAATATCATCTGGTCAATGAAATGTTCTGTTTGCTCAAGCACAATTCTGGATCCCCGCGGTGCTCTTCGAACGGGTTGTAGGGGAGATAAGAATGCTTGTCATGAGGGGAAGGTAAGGGACACATACGTTTGGTTCAAAGAAATTGTTTGCACAGTTATGTACTATTGTAGTGGAAGGGAGAAAAAGAACTTGCCGGATTCATTTCATTATCGTTCATTATTTCATTCATTGGTCGCTCCAGTAAATGGAGCGACTAATTAAACATAGGAGATCTAATTATTACGAATATATCAATTTGTGTTTTACTATCTTTTTTTTTAAAATTTAGTTACATATTTGCCAAGCAACGAGACACGTTGTCTTAAGAATAAGTTGAAAAAAAATGTAATGCTATATTTGCATATGTGGGGATTTTTTTATTTTTAGCATCAATACATCGTAACACAAGGTTTCTGAGTTATTTCGAAGAATTCATATTTCAGAATACTGGGTAAATTTGTGGTTATATTTTTAAAAATCTTTTTTATGCCATTAAAATAATGAGCTTGATATGATTCTGTGTATCTATTCAGATATTCGGATTCTATGCGGATAATATGTTTCCTACCCTTTATTATTGTTATAATGGGAAACCCATTTGTTTCAAATCTTAATGCATGTTCTCTTATATGCTCTGCCAGTAAATAGTTTAAAAAAATCATCAATATTTATAAACCATAAAAAATTTTATTAGCAAATGTTATTAATATGTAAATTATTGCAAATACTATATATATATATATATATATATATATATATATATATGTGTGTGTGTGTGTATACCTATCGGTGGATTTTTTTTTGTAGCATGCATAAGTGAGACATAATGTTCCCGATGTAGGAAAATAGGCAATTGAAACCCCATCTCGCCTAGTAATTATGGCATTGTATTAACGTTGATTTTTTTGGACAAGTTTAAACAAATATTTTTGATTTTGTCAAATCCTTATGACCTAACTTTAATACAATAATCAATGATGCATTTTTAAAAGTTAACTTCATAAATCCTTACTATTTCATTGGCCAAATCGCAAAATAGGAGGAAATCGGCAAATTCTTATTTTGCGCCAGCTGGGTGATTAGTTGCCAAATGTTTCTTGTACTGTTTGCAATTCACTTCACTTACAATTTGCAACTCGTTACTTGGTGCATTTTGGCGAAAATATTTTTTTACACCAAATCCCGACGCCCCCAATTCTGCGAATTTACCGTTTAATTTCAATTATTTTATTTTGTTTATTTTTTCATATGGCGTGATAAGAATTTTTAATATTTTGAGCGGGCAGGATAACCTCCCCCACCACCAACCTTGTTTTTTCATGGTCTCAAGGAGAAACAGAAGAAGATATGAACTTTCGAGAAGCCTTCTCTGCGGGTGTTGGTTCGAAATTGCAGCGGCATATTGGGGGTGTAACGTATCAGAGCTCCTTGGTGCACCTTGGGCAGTACCAAATCTGCCACGTATCTATAGTTTAATTGGAGAACGATTTCAATTTAAAGTACCGGTATTTCGAAAAAAAAATGTTATTTTCTAAAATCAGCCAATTCTTTGAAATGGAAAATAATATCTATTAAGCTGGAATAAATCATAAAATATTTTTTTCATTTGATAAATTATTTTATATATATATATATATATATATATATTTGCATGATTTCAGTATTTAATTTTTACATTTTTTTTAAATAAAAGCTTAAATTTATGAAATTTTTTTCATTTCTTATATTTTAATATTTGTAATAATTAAATTTTTGTCGAACATAGGGAAGCATTTGCCTAGTGATATAATATTCTTCTTCTTTCGTTGAAATAAATTTGTGATGTATTTTATAAAATTTTACTTACACATGTCTATGTATTTTTTTTTTTTCATAAATACAAAATAGTTACAAAAAATATTACTTAAAAATTTTAAGTTTATTAATTTTTCAAGTTCATAATTTTAAACCTAATTTACAGTATAATTTGTTGATATTTGTGTAAAGCTTTTATAATTTTTTTCTAATTCAATAATGTATTCAGTTTGTCATACAAAAGTAGCTTTTTCGATTAACGTCTCTGTATTGCCAGCTGCATTATAACAACAAAATAGTTTTTTCAATTCATGAAATAAAAAAAAAACTATCATCATCAGAACAAATTTCTTTGTATTTGTGTAATAATGTACAGATGAATAAAATTCTTAATAATTTTAGTTGGTATTATCATTCCAAAACATTACATTAACTAACCTATAGATATCCATATTTTTCAAATAAAAATTGTTTATCAACTTACAATAATTTGTTTTAAAATCTATCATTTTTCTGGTTCAAGAAATCATTTGATGTGATTGAGTTTTCATATACATAGCATTGTTTATTTAAAATTTATAGGTAATAATTATAGTTCATATGATTAATTTATTAAATTTATGTCAGTTATTCTTTGTTTTTTATCTTCTTTTTTTTCTATTTTATATTGTTTTAAATAGGAAATCAGAGAGGCACATTGCAGTTACTAAAATTTAATGGGCAATATATATATATATTATACATCCATTATCATTGTAACTATTCCTGTAGTTATCAGAATGCCAAAATAATAATGGCATAATAGGAAAAAATAACAATCTCAATAACACAAAAATGTTGTTAAATTTTAATCTATTTGATTTATTTATCCCGTAATGATATATATTCTTTACATAGTTTATATAGTTTAATTTAAAAATAATATATCAAATAATATGCGCAGGCGGTTGCCCGTAGCTGTTTTTTTTTTCCAGCCTGTCCCCACTATAAGTAATTTTACTTTTTTTAAAACTTCTAATAGACAATTTTTTTAAAGACTTGTTTTCCTGAAAAAGGGGAAATAAACAATATTTATGCTATAGTTCAATACAAAAAGACTAAGCAACACTTAAAAGACTAAACACTTTGTTAGGAAAAATATTTTAATCCTTGTTTTTAAAACTTACATCAAGAGCAGATAAGAAAATGTTCAGTACTGCATTTGCAAAGATCTAGATGCAGTTATTTATTTCTTAGCCTAACGCAAAATTCCCAGCTCTCTTGCCCTAAGGCAAATATGCGTTTTTTTTTTTCTTTATCTATCTCAGGAAAACTTGTCTCATTTTAAAACATCACTTTTTCGCTCTTCGTCCAAGTCTCTTTCAATCTAGATATTTTTGCGAATAGAGATGTATACATTACGTTTGTTTAGTTTACCCCAGACAACTTCAAAGTGTAGCACCGCTTTTCCTTGCAAAATAAATAAGTAAAATATATTTCAATCAGTAGATTAAATTTGACTATATGCAGGAAAAATGTGGGGTTTGGAGAGATAATTACTAATGAACTTATTAGTAACGAAATCGTAGAGCGAATTAAGAATAAACACAGATATTTAAAAGGTAGTTTAAAAGTGAAATATTATGAAGTATGTTTCTGCAATGAAAAAAATACACACAAGAATAATTCCCTCTATAATATTAAGGAATGTTAAACTACATATTTAAACTTACCAAGTAGAATGAACATTTTGATTGATTGGCAATAACAATACTAATGAATAATTATAATAATTTATACTAATTTATAATTACTAATGAACTTATTAAAAAGCAAAAAAGGAGAGCGAATTAAGAATATCTAAATTTGAAGGTACTTTAAAAGTTAATGGTTTGTAAATATTATGAAGTATGTTTCTACAATGAAGAAAACCACACACAAGGATAAATCAGTCTAGAATATTAAAGAACGTTAAGCTATATATTTAAACTCACCAAGTAGAATGAACATTTTGATTGATATGGCAATATATTACAAATTTCTATAACACAAATGTCTATTTCTTCAAAAGAATTACAAAAATTTTATTCAAAATGAAGAGTGTTAGTAAAATCTAAATAACTTTTTAATGATTTCTACTAGAATTTGCATAGTAAAATAAATAAAAAACCCATTTAGTTACTTAATTTTTTTTTTTTTTAATTTGATTAAAAATATTTTCTAGAAGAGATTTTTCCCATATTCATATTAGGTTCAAATTTTTCACCTTTTTCATTAAAATATAAAATTACATTTTAAATAAAATCACTGCAATAACATTTTATTAACTATAAATTATATATACGAGAAACAAAAAGCATCACTAAATAAACATAGATTACATAAATAAAACAGTTTAAATACATATAAATATCAAACATTTTAATTTCTAATTACAGGCTTTCAATCAGTAGAAAAAGATTTAACTGCATTAAAATTCACAAGGTAAATAATAATTATACAGCAGAATTGACGAAATTCGCCAAATACAACTAACGATATCCTCGAAGCGGTCATACAGATTTCGTAAACCGATTATACAGATGTTGGAAATCTATTTTTCGAACTTAGACTTCGATGTTGAACATCGAAATCCCTTTTTCTTTAGCACAGCGATTATACCGATTTTGAAAATTGATATTTCTATGCTGAACATAGAAATCGTGTTAACATCGACATTACAGAATGTCGATATCTTACATACGAATTTCGTCAACATAAAATAATTAAATCGGATATGCGATTTTAGCCTTGAATCGATATTTTGATATACATCTATTTTTCGACCAGACTTAGGATAGATACCAGAAATTTCGATTGCCTTTTTAAAAAATTCAATAAATAAGAACATGTACCAAAAATATTAATGAATTCCATTACAATATTAATTAATTTCATTCCGTCAATGTTTTAATGATATTTAAATTCCGTTATCCTTATTTACGGGAGCAAAAGAGCAATACAATAAAGAAAACGTGAATATTATAACGAGTAACGAAAATTAGTGTGAGAAAGCAAGCTAAGCGATGTAGAAAATACACAGAAATGGAGACAGAAGCTAGCAGTAAAAATTTTAGAAACTCTTCTGCGTTCTGGGAATTCAACAAAGTCCTACCCATAATCCTAGAACTTAAATGTGCTTTCTACCTAAGTGGAGATCCTATTTTGTTTTCAAATGCGTTTCCCAACCCTTTAAAATCTCTTTGACAGTCATTTAAACTATGGCAAGTGCGACGGCTAACTATGGTGTATTTTCTCATATGCTCTTCAGCTTCAGTTCCATTAAGTACAGAAGAAAAGAAATGGGGACAAAGTTTTAAATACTTGCCTTCCTTTTGATTTGGCAAAGTCTTGCAATTTCGAATTACCCATAATACCCTCGTGACCCACCTCTCAATTTTCCATTCATCAATAAGAGGATTAAAGCTTTTACTTTTTTTTTAAAATTCCTCGCTACTCCTGTCCCCATTGGCTGAATTCACACTAAGCGTTCGATTTCCGTATTTCTCCCCAGTCATATCAATAGAGACTTTCTGATGTTAATATCCACGTTAAGGCACTTCAATTGGAATAAACATGACTTTTACAGCCTAGATGTTTTTCGTGTAGGACAGAGGAAATACGGGGGGGGGACTTTTACCATCAATTCTAATCGGATTACAGAGCCTTCTTTTATATTCCAAAAGGAAAAGAACATTTTTATGTGTTATTTACGAAAACAGAGCGTTCAGTAATAAGGGACTTAACACAACCGTTTCGGTTTCATGGCATTCCTCTCTGATGGTGCTCATTTTACTGTAACAGTCAAAGCGCTGATAAAAGGAAAACAAAACTACTTTTACTTTGGGGATATAAGTCAAATTTATTTTACTATTGTGATTGTTTTCACATACCATGCTTTAATAGCAACATAAATATAAAAGTACATAATTTATGAATTCTTTTTACAGTTTATATCTATCTCCAAAGCTACTTGTTTTCAAAACAGTTTCGCAACAAAAATATAGTATTCTCAAAAAACTTAAAACTTTTTTATGGACATTATATTCACAGTCCGTGAGATTAAGTTTTATTCGTAAATAAGCATAATTGAAATTACCAAAAATAATTAATTTATGGTAATAAAGAATTGATAAAAGAAATTGTTTAATCCGGCTTATTTTTAAATGTAACATTGCATATGTTTCAGCTTTATCGTGTAAGACTTTTAAATTAATTTTGTGGCTTATTTTTCTTTAAATGCAATAATTTTCGATAAAAATGTACCAAAACTAAACATTTAATTTACATTCATCTTAAAAAAAACTCTAAATTCAGTTTTGCAATGGAAAATCATCATCAATGTTTGTGAGATATTAAGCCATTATAAGCTTCTAATAAGCCATATTAAGCCTCTGTTTTAAATAATATGCTTTTCTAATGCAGTATTGATTTTTAGTGATTTATTTAATATAATGTTAATTGTAAAACATGATTCAATTCTTTCATATTATTGATATTAACTAAATATTTTAACCGTTAAGCTCAGAAACATATTTTGAGAATTGTATCTTTTTTAATTTTTGCGCATTTCATTTTTTATCATTAAAATTTTATTGGCATTGTCGAAATTCAAATAATAAATAATAACAATAATTAATATCTTTTACTATTCTTAACTCTTATTTTTTAGTAACTTTGCCCATTACATTTCTATACTATGGAATAGTTAATCATAAAATTAACCCGTGGTATCGCTCGGCGTCACGTGCCTAGATCAAATCCCAGCGGTGTCGTGCATATTTGTAGTGGTTCGATATCCACTAAAGCCGTAAGTCCCGGTCTCATATGACTGCAGAGCGTCACAGAGCCCAATCATACTTCTTCTCACACACATCATTCCCAAACTGTATAGGAGCAACTGAGCTCTAGGCACAGTGATGTAATGTAGTAACGAGTTCGACTAACGAGGCACGATGCTGAACATCACTAGCGCAACCGATTCTCCTCGTTTTTGAAATAGTGTCTGCAATAAAGGCAACAGCGGATTGAACCTCAGCCCTAATGCTCACCAGCGGCACATGTTGCCGCTCAGCCACGAGTTGGTCGTAATGTGGTATAAGTGTATATATTTATGTACACCAATTAATTTGTTAAATTTATTACCAAATACATATGTTAGACATATATAAATGTCTTTTAATTCATTGTTGTTGTCGTATCCCTCGTGGAAGGAGGGAAGAGGGGTACAGCTTCTGTTCTGATGGAACACCTGTAGGTAGGACTTTGGCTCCGTGACGCTCTTACAGTCATAGGAGACCGGGACCTACGGCTGAAAGTGGATTCCGAAACACTGCAAACATCCATGGCACCGCCGCGACTCGAACCCGAAACCTGGGGCACCGAGCGCCAGACACTCGGCCATTCAAGGCCCGCCTTAAATAAGATATAATACCTTCCTTAACATCTTAATACCTTTAATTAATGAAAAAGAATATATCACTTTATATATATATATATATACAAAAAGCTGATAAAAGGAAAACAAAGCTACTTTGCATTGGGGATATAAATCAAATTTATTTTACATTGTGATTGTTTTCTCCGACCATGCTTTAGTAGCAACATAAATATAAAAGTAGATAATTATGAATTGTTTTTACAGTTTATATCTTTCTCCAAATTATTTGATTTCATAGCTTCACAACAAAAAATATATTTTTCTCAAAAGACGTTATAAATTGTTTTATCAGTGTTATATTCATAGTGAGACTAAGCTTTAGTCGTAAATATGCATAACTTTAATTGCGAACTAATTTATGGTAATATAGAATTGATGAATGCAATTGTTTAATAAGGCATTAACTAATTTTATGGCTTGTTTTTCTTTAAATGCAATAATTTCCAATACAATTTTACCTAAATTATATATTTCATTTATATTCAACTTTAAATAAACCCTAAATTTAATTTTTGCAATGAAAGTTATAATTAATCTTTGTGAGCTATTAAGTCATGAAAAGCCTCCATATTAAGCTTTTGCTTAAATAATGTACTACATTTCTAATACAGTATTGATTTTTAGTGCTATTTATTTAATATCATGTTAATTGTAATATATAATCCAATTCTTAAAAAAAAAAAAAAAAAATATTGACTTTGAAATATTGATTCTCTGAAGATTTTAACCTTTAAGCTCGGAAAGCTATTTTAAGTATGGTGACTTTTTAATTTTGCTTATTTTATTTGTTTCCATTCAAATTTTAATGGCCTTGTTGAAATTCAAATAATAAATAATAACAGTAATAAATATATCTTACTATTACTATAGTACCCTTATATTTTATATTTTTATACTATGGAATTGTTAATCATAAAATTAATTATATTTTGAATAAAATTAGTCTATTTTCTTTGTATTTTTACTATCATTTTAATCCATTTACATTACTATCATTTCTAAGTTATTCATTTGCATTCGGGAATTAATATTTCTTTTCATTTTTAAACTAAAAATTTTTGCATAAGATAAGTTTTAAATTTTTTAACAAAAGATACCTCTTAAATAAATACGAAAATATATAATATTCTACAACTATTTGGCATAAATTTTTACTGCTCTTTTTAACAAAAAAATTAAAATTGCCACACCTTGCAATTTTGAATTACACTTAATACCTTCACGAACGCACTTTCCATTTCATTCCTCCAAATCGTTTGAAATAATATTATTTAATAACAATTTATGTAAATAATGAAATAATATTATTTTATTAAGTAAATGTTGAGGCTTGATAGTCGAGTGACTCTGGCTCTCGGTGCCACAGGTTTCGGATTCGAGTCCAGGAGGTGCCATGGATGTTTGTAGTGGTTCGGAATCCGCTTTAAACCATAGGCCTCAATCTTATATGAACGCCATACATTCATATAAAAACGAAAAATTATAACATAACTGGTATAAACTGGTATATATTCATATACCCAGTAAAAAAGAAAATATCTTCTGTCTCGAAATTTACCAGTAGTCAGATGGCCTTGCTCCAACATTGGGTTGTTGCGCCACTGAAGAAGAAGATTAGTAACTGTTACATTGAATACATAAATAATAAATAAAAATTTTATAAGCAAAAAAAAAAAAAAAAAAAAGGATCTGGACTAAAGTCTCATTCATAACTATGAAATAATAGTCATTAAATATTGTACATTTAATAAAAATAATCCATTCGAATGTAACAAATTTTTACAAAGAAAAAAAAAGTCCTTAAAAAGTTTTAAATAATTCTGAACTATTTAAACTAATTGCTGAATTTTTATATTGTTGTCTTTAAATGTGTAAACATAATGCTGATTTCCTAACTCTTTGTTGTAAAAATTTGCTTATTGAAATAAAAATACATAATTAATAAATTAATGATACTGACAACTCATTTTATATATAAATTTCAATTAAAAGGTAAATTTGGGATGTTTGAATTTTATAATAATTTTTTAATTGATATAAAATAATTCATATTTTTATTTTACCTTACTTTGGTAGTTAAAAAGGGAAGCATAATAAAAGATTTAAAAAAAATATATTTTATGTTTTTCTATGTTTACGAAATTATTGAAATCTTTTGTTACATTTTATTATTTTATAAATAAAGAAATACATTCAATAAGGTAAATTTTTGGGTGTAAATATTCTTTTCTGGAGCAATAAAATTACTAAAGCGTTTTGATATAAAAAACAAAACAAAAGCATACTTTTAAAATTTATTTTTCAGTACCATTGATAAGTTTGGAAATAATTTTTTATTCGCTCTTTGCTCACGAGTTTCGTTTAGTAACGGGCTCCATAAAACAATGCTGACAATAATTCTCTGTCGAAAGTGAAGCATTCGTAGTAAGTTCAAAGCAAATAGCAGTTCAAGCAAATAGTTCCTTTTACTGGCGTTTTAGAATGGTATTAATATGTCAACAGTTACTTAACAACCGATTCAGAATATTTATAGGAATTTATACTTTTGCGATATTCTAAATTGTTAGATTTAAATCACAATTTCCATTTCTATGGATCGCTTAATGAAATTAATATGATTGACATTAACTTTTAATTCGTTTAAGTAGCAAAGAAGTAAAGAGAGAAAAAAAGTGATACCATTGAAATAGATATTTTTTAATATATTATAGAAAGAAAAGAAAGTTTTAAATTTATTTCTACTCTTTTTTCTTACTCATATATTTGCAAGAGAAAAATTTTAAGCAATAATATTTCTTATGCTTATAATTTAAATAGAAAAACAGATTAAGACTATTGAACCTCGCAACTATTTCATGTATTCCTCAAACCCATGTTTCCACTAAGAGGAAAATTGTGAGTGCAAACAAATTAAAATTGTAAGCTTTATCTAATCCAACTCATGCTCCATTGGTAGCGTTGTTAGTGTGCAAGAAGGCTTAGGATTGAATCCTCTGGTGACGGCGTTTTGGCCACTGCCTTCGGAAACGAGAAGACTCCATCACGATTGTTTATAGACAGCCAAAAATGATGAAATTTTTCCAAGTTGTTCTTTTATAACCAGAAAATGGTACCCTTAAATGCCATCTCGTAAGGCTATGTAATCTCCTCATCATTCGGTGAGCAATGGGTGTTTATCAGTGGAATAGGAGACCCTTTACTTGACTAACAACAACAAAGTTTTTAGCAAGAGCAGGGTTTAATCTGTGAACTTCATTTAGTCAATGTTAGCGAATAATAATGAGCTTAGTTATTTCGATGAGAAAAAAAATCTTTTTTTTTTTCAATTACTTTTAATAAAATTAAATATTTATTAGAGATCCTTAAAATGAGCTTTAATTATTTTCAAAAGACATCTAAACTTTCTTGTGCAAATGCATATTTTAACATCACTTATTTAATGTTACGAATCGGGATTTTTAAACTCTTGCAGGCATGAAAACTGCACTCAAAATTGAATGAGATGTCAAGAAGTGGCATGCTTGTTTGCCTGTAAGACATTCCAGCACAGTTAAATTTCCTCATTCAAAATAAACGACAGTAATATACAGCCATCAAATTTTTAATTACAAAATTTGAAATATTCTATATAAACATTAAATAATAAAATATTCTTGCAATGCATATCTAAATTGAAATACATATAATATACATGAAATACATATCCACTGAAATACCACTCCAAATTGAAATACATATTTGCTAACATTTGCTTACATTTTTTAAAACTTAATTTGCACATTCTTATTATTACATCATTGTTATATTTACTTTTATTCGCTTTTAAAGTTAGTATGCTAAGAAAGGATTTGCAAACTCCCCAAAAATGTCTGGTTCTAGACGAACGGACCTATGTTCGAGCTCTTCCCCGCACCGCAGACCAACCTACTAGCGCACCGTTAGGAGTGTTAATCCGACAACGCTCTTAATGGTCTTGCCATAATCCTCTATTCACAAACGTCTTACAAGAATGGGGATGCTCTCCCTCCAATTTAAACTGCGCTTTGATGTGGAAGGGATTGGTTAAATTAATGGAAGGCAAGTGTGCAAACATCGTCCTGACATTCAGCAAACAGAGAGCGCAGAAGCTCGGTTGAGTGTTTGCAAGGGAAGGAAAAATCTGCCGCTCTGGAGACCGTTCAAGTAAAAGTGAACAGATGTGCCAGTTGAATCGGAAGGAGGTTTGGGAGTGGGATTTGTGGTGCTTCCAGCATGTCGCTACCAGTTGGAATTTTTCTTCACTATATAAATGAAAGACTTCATTTGTACATGACGAAATTATGCTCACTTGTTATGGTCAAGTCTCACAATTCATTGTGATTAAGAGAAAAACACCAGAGAATGTTTCTATGTATTAGTTTTATTTATATTTGTAATAGAGTGTGAGTAAATGATAATGAAATTCAATAAAGGAGTTAATTCGATGAGTACCATTTCTGTTAATTTTAAATTTGGCATAATTTTTAAAGACATTTTAAATAGTTATTCTATATTTCCATCAAGTGTCGAATTGTTTTTTGGTAAATTAATATTCAGGTTTAAAAAAGTTTGCTTACAGAAATAAAGCTAAAAGACAGTACGAAGATGAGCCGATACATTATCAGCCTGATAAAGAAAACAACACTTCATATTTATTTATTATTATTATTTTTGGTTTATTTTTCAATATGATTTCCACAAATATTGATGCATTTGTGCTCTAAGTTAATAATGCCATTTTTATAAAACGATGCATCGAGCTCCTCAAAATACATATTTACAGCATCAATAACTTCCTCGTTGCTCACAAATCTTTGTCCATCAAGCCATTTTCTGAGGTTAGGGAAATAGGTGTCATTCGCTACGAGCTAACTGTCACGAATACTGCGGCTTAGCAAAGAAATCGAATTTTAGATTTTAATTTAAAAAAATTGTATTTTAGCCATTGCTATGATTGACGAATATGCTGCACATTTTTTTCGGAGGTTTATCTCAACTCTTCTTTTAAACACTGATAAGTTTGGTGGTATTCATAATTGTTAGTTTAACACTTTTAATTGTAATCAATGAATATAATTACTTTCGCATCGTAGAAAACAGAAGTCGTAATCTTGTTAGTTGACATAATTTTATTTGTTTTCTTTATTTGGAAAGTATTTGTTTTCTTTATTTGGATTTTTCTTTATTTGGCCTGGAAACATTCCACCATTGCTTCAGACTGATCGATCATGCCATGGTCTTCTCAGCAGAGCTAAGGGCAATAAATCTGACTATAGATCACATAGATCTGGCTGACAATTTACAGTCAGCCAAAATCATATCTGACCCACGATCAGTGTTGCAAGCATTAGATAACGTCAATAACATTGACCAGGAAATAATAATTAAAAACAAGATTGCTAAATACAATGGCAAAATTCAGCTTTACTGGATCAAAACCCATGTGGGCTACTCCGGTAATGAAAAAGCTGATAAACATGCAAAGCTTGTCACCAATAGACGCCGCCATAAATTTTGACCCTCCATTTATTAAAAGATTGATTAAAAAAGAATTAACGGCTGAGTGGCAAAACAGATGGAACAGCTCTTCCAAAGGCAGAGAAGCATTTGAACTATTTCCTGAAGTCAAGGCTTCGAGAATTCAGGGTGATTTCTTCTTGAATCAGCTAATGGAACTTTGGCAACTCTTCAGGTGTTTCGGGCAAGCACCCTCCTGCCATTGTGGTCACCCCACAGAGGACAGAAACCACATCATTTATGACTGTCCTATGTGGGAGGACATTAGAAAGGAGTTCTTTCCCTCCAACTACAAGTCATCATCAATAGATCTCATACTCTTCAACAAGAAAACCAAATTGGTTCTGAGGGAAATTGTGAGTTTCAAACTGCGTACTTGCCTTCCAACCCAATGAGGGCACTGAACAATAAGGAGTCTTCTATCTAGTTTATGATTTATTTCTCCTTTTTTTCTTCTTCTTATTTTTATTGCCTTTCTAACCATTGTTTTGTGTACCATAAGATAACTTGTACAAATATCACCTACTGTCTTTGCAAACGTTATACGTCTTTGTGCCATGTTATATGTCTAATGTAACTGTATTTTTATTCTTATTCAATAAAATTAGTGTTCAGTCTGGTCCACCGGCGAGGGCGAAGTACACTGTAGGCTGGCCAGCACGGATGCACTGCGTCATGGGCCAGGTTATTCTGGAGTACTGGGTTGGGTTGGTTTTGCGACACCGATCATTAGTTTCTCCAGGCAGTTCGTTATACTCATTTGCACTCATAGCCATATAGCTTGTAATGAGATATTAGATTTCTGGTGCCATCTCACGGTCAGACCGAAAAATTATAAGCCTCGTATAATATCCAAAAGTTAAATAATCTACAGACTCTTCCTTTAAAGCATTTCAGTGATATCTAATGTGTTAACGTTAATCAGAAAAAACCCAAAGACAAACATAAAGGCTATTCGAATGAATAGAGGAGGACATCTCCCATAAAAAATAAATAAAAATGAAAATAAAAATAAAAATATAAAATAAATAAACATAAAAAAATAACAACTATCATTGACAATAATAATATCCTGTTGACACAAAAAGTTATTTCTATTTATTCCTTGCAGCTATAAATATGTTTCGATAGAGGAAGTTTTAAGAACGCAGGGATACCACAGACGATAAATTATGAAATGTTTGTTAATTATCTGTCATCCTGCTTCGACGTGAAAATATTTGATTTATATTTTTTGCTAATTTCTAAATTTTTAAATACTTGCGATTCAACTAAATTCTGTTGAACTTTTCCTTCAGTGAACGAATTCCTCTTCACTTCTCGAGTTTAAACGAATACGAGAGTGTAAAAAATAGCATGACCTACACTTTGTGCCTCAATTTTTGCTGATTTAGTCCCACTGTAAGAGGGTAGAGTAAGAGATAAAATAATAAACAATTTGTAATAGCTTGTTTTAAAATCCAACCAAAAGATATTGAACGGAAATTTCCCTTGCTTATGTGACGAAAGGCCGTGAATAACCCGAACGATGGAAAGAGCTCGAAGATGCTATGGGAGAATGCGAACTTAAATGTGGTGTTCACGGTTCATTCAAAATTGGGGCACCGATTGAATTTAGTACAAATATTAGGAAAATATGCTTCATGACACCCCTGTCTCAGAATACAAACTAAATCTGATACACACCTGCAATTGCAATTTCAATGGATCTTATCGTAATCACCGACATTTGAAAAGCTTGAGTTTCAAAATAGAAGATATAAACAGTACAAAATATCGAGCTTTTTAGATCTTTACTTCTAAATGAAAGCTTTTATACATGTACTTCTGATTTGAAATGAAAATATATATTAATATTATTGAAGAATACATAATTATTAAAAAAAAAATAAGTCAGACTGCTAGTTAACTACTTTAGCCATAACTACTGAAAGAAATACATATTGTGCAATTGAGTTCTACTGGGTTATTTGTCAACATTTTCAAAACCCTTTTTTAAACAAACGCCTGGCAAATTTTCAAGCATAATAAGAAGAAAAACTTCCTTCCGCAGGTTCTTTTGAATGCAATATTCAAAATTGTGGGCAGTAATCCTTCTAAGGACTTCTGAAAAGGTACTCTGCTTAAGTGGTGCATCTCACGTTCCATATTAAGTATTACAATATTCAAAAATATAATCCTGTTTATATGAGTCCTATATCATGAGCTTAATAGTAAACAACTACTAAATATTATAATACTATCTCGAAAATTAAACTTGAAACTTCTGATCTTGCACCATAGTATTAGACATCATTTGATATGTGAATCCTTAAAGAAAATAAGTCTTGTGTTATTTTGATAGTCTAAAAATTGTTTGTAATTACCTAGATTAACCAGGCTGTCTAACGCTGTTCGAATAAAACGGAAATTCTTTAAATTTCTGTCTCATGTGTGTCTCAAATTTCTTCTCATCATGTAAAATACTTCTAAAACGAATGAATCTCGCGTACATTTTGCTTCAATTCAAATAAAGTTTATATATCGTTCTTGATATTTAATTTTTGTTTTTAAAAAATTCTATGCTATTAAGAAAAATGTATGCAAAATATATTATGCTACGGCATAGATTCTCTGATTGTGACAAAGAACTCCAAAAGGACTCAAAGGATTTTGTACGTTTATATATTACATATCTCACATATTTGAAAAATTAAAATAAGAATATGGGATAACATTTTAGATAAACGCAAACTCTAATTATTTCTATTTAAAAATTACTCTCTGTTTAGTAAGTAAGGACAAGAATATTAATTTAAAACAATTAAAGATCTCATTTTTTTTTTATAGATAACGACGTATTCATGTGAATATGTTCTTTTTAAAATTTGACTACTTTGAAATTCATTTTAAAATCACATATTTTCGGTTGTACAATGGATGAAAATAATTTTCGATTTTGGCCTTCTTAAATTATCAATTCCTTTCTTGCAACCTTACGGGACTCAGTGATCGATCACCCAGTAGAATTTCTTTTTCATACTCGGGTAAAAATGTTTTATTCTTTTTACAACAGTTCGTCGTAAAAAAAAAAGAAAACAGGACAATTTAAAAGTGAGAAATGTTCTTTTTATTATTAAATGAATAGGCAAACATTGGTGTATATTTTAACTGCAAGCAATTTCTGTGTGTAAAGAATGCAATGTTAGGAGGCATGGCGAAAAAATTCCTTAATATTTTTTATTCAAAATAAAGTGTAAACGTTATGAAAGTAAATTTTATAATCCAAGAAAAACAAAACACCTAAGAAATATTTCTAGAGAGATGAAACTTTTAAAAAATGATAAAACGTTTGGCATATAATTTAGATTAGCGACAAAAAGCTATCGCTGAAAACTTTTTATTTTTAGATGAAAAAAAAAAAAAATGTTATTATGATGACAAAAATATGCAACAAAATCATTGTCAAAAAAATCAAATATATCATATTCACCGTCAAGAACACTTTGTATCAAGGAAATTTATAACCATAATGTGATGAAATAAAATAGTAAATAACTGAAGTAGTAAGGTACATGATTGTAACCTTAACTGAAATGATAAATTTGATGATGATCCGGTGACTTGTCCGGTGATTCATCCGGTGATGATCCGGTGATTCATTTTTATACCATTTATACCATACACATCTTTTTAATAGTAAGGTAGAGTAGAAAGTACTCTACCTTACTATTAAAAGATGTGTATGGTATAAATGGTATAAAAATGAATTTAAAATTAATTCCAACAGTAGAATTACATGAACACATTGAATCTTAAGATAGATAATAAATATGGTATGATACATTATAACTAACATAATCATAGGTTAAATGAAAAGTAAACAATATAGAAATAGTAAACAATGGTTACAAACAGGATATAAAATAGTATGGCTTAGAAAGAAAATAAAGAACATGACCTACTTTAAATTTCTGTTAGAGTCAATTAACAATGGGTTTAAAGAAAATTATCTGTTGTTCTCAAAGAAATTAATTAATGTTTGAAATAATGACTTGATTTAATTTAATTTTTGTTAGCTTTACATTTTGTATTTCACATTATTCATACTACAAGAATATCGGGTTTTCACTTGAGAAATCTTTACTTTATTAAATAATTATAGATTTACCTAGTAATTTTATATATAGATTACTTATAACTTATTACTTAGTTATAAGTTATTACTTACTTATTACTTAGTGAATAGATTACTTATAATTACTGTTTAATTGGCAAACTACTTCACTCACATTCTCTTTTCAGGGATTCTTCAATATTTAAAAGGCCAAGTGTGATCCAGGCAATGTTTATTTGAGGGATTTAATTGGAAATATATGCTGTGATAAAATTACAAAATTCTGAAGAAGAAGAAACATAAAACTGGTAACCGGAAGTTTTTGTATTTATAATAATTAATTGTATTTATAATAACTAATTTATGCGACTACAAAAATAAAACAAAAAAAAAGTGCAATGAATGCAACAATCGTTATCATTGTTCATGATATCTTTAGTTTAGAATCATTCACTGAAGCAATGGAATAAATTAAAATCATTGCAATTTGGAAACGAAGACTAATTAAAAAAAAGTTACTATTTTTCTAATCTTAAAGTTCAGCGAAGTTCAAGTTTAAACTCAAAATCAGGAAACATTCTGAAAGTTTGTGAACACGGAAGAACAAGTGTCGTTTAAATTTTTTTTTTTTTAATCCATTCCTTTCTAATTCGATGTCTATTTTGAGCATATTTCATGGATATTCTGAGAAAATTTTTTATGAATGGATTTTATACTTCGCTACTTATTGGAATTATGATGCTTTTTACGACATGTTTTTGTATCTATTACTTTTTATTTAATCATATAAAAGATCAAAAGAATGTAAAAATACTAAAATTGGAATAATTAAACATTTTTTTTTTTTTGCTTTTTAATAATAATTATAATATTTAAATTGCTTTTGATATTCATTATTTTATTTGAAAATATTAACTTTTTCTTTAACATGCAGTTAGTCTATTTTTAAGTTTGGTTTATTATTAGGTTTATAGGGCATAATTTTTAAATTCATTTTCCTTACTTGAAAAATTAAAAAAAAAAGATCTTTGAATTACATTTTATGTTTAGATATTGTATACGATATGAAGGAAATAAGAAATATATATATTTATTCATCACAAACATTTCTATTTCAACTATTCATGGAATTAATGAAAAATAATTTGTTCTTGAATATTAGAAATGTAAAAAAAAATAACAAACATAAAAAAAATAAAATAATTATTTAGAAAAGAAAAGAGTTACAGTCTCGATAAATGCAATACGTACTCTCAAACCCTTAGAGGGGCATGTATGACTTTTGTCGTGGAAAGGAGATGTGGTACAGGCAGGAGATATTTTTTTAAGTAGATGGGGGCAGGGGGGGAGCAGTGTGGAGTAAAAGCGAAATCGGATCTCGGGATTTGAGGGCTTACCGAATCGATGAGCTTCCGCGTGGCTGAATCACCAGGGACTGGAGGGGCGGGGAGTAATTCCAGAGACATTCGCACTCATTAAGTAAGCAGAGAGGATTTCAAGCAGGAGGATTTCAAAAGTATATATATATTTTTTTAAAATTTTGTTTATTTCTAGATTGAAATAGTAATGAGAGGCTTATAAGAATCTGACACACTTTAAGGTCAAGTTATGGATGACTGTCTTTCGGTGAACTTTGGTGCAACACTGCGCTGGTTCCACGTATAAGGGCGTCAGAATTTTTAAAAACTTTGCAGTTTCTCCCTAATTGGTTTCAGATTCAAAGCCGAAGGTGGGAAAGATAAAGCAAAGGAGAGTCGTTGCGCGTGATCGGAGGAGTTTTTCTTTTACAGAAAAGACGGTTAATTTTTGTAGGTAATATCCGTGGTATTTTGATTAGTTTGAAAAAATGAATATTTTGTCATTATTTTTGTATCAGGAAAGTTCGTGTGTCACGTATCCCCGCCTTGTGTAATCAAAACGGTTGGTAATGAGGGGAGAGCATTATTTACTGCATTATTTATTTATTTTATTATAAAATTAATATACCACCGCACGAATTTACGAAAAAATTTCCCGATACATTCCCCAAAAAGGTTTATTTAATTTTGAAAGCCTTTACTTTAAAGAGAAAGTTTAGAAATATAAGAAAGCTTATGAAGGCCAGAATGGAATTTCTAAGCAATAAATAAATTTTTACAAAACTTTATATTTTCCTTCATTTGGTCTTTGTGAGCGTTTCTTTTAACAAACTTCCTTTGATAGCGCATAAAGCTAATTATATTAATATATAATAAATGATTAAATTATTATTATATCTAATAATAAGTGATTAAATTCTTATTTTTTTTAATATACTTGAATAATCTTAATAATTACTAACACGGATTATTTAATATTTTTATATATAATTGTTGATTCCATCATTTGTCGTGGAATTTTATTTGAAAAGGACGATTTGCATTACTTTTTCAAAGCTTATTGATAAACATAAGTACCAATGAAAACTTTTAAGCGATTTTAAAAATATTTAATACATTTCTATTATACAATTTCATATAGTTTTAAAAAGTAAAATCACTCATAAAAGGTATTTGTTCTGAAGAGAATTGAAGAGAGTATAAAATAATAATTCATAGAGGAATGTATAGAATAAAATAGAAATAACGATGTTGTTTTTAAGATTTAAATTCTAACATGTACAAATGACTATTTATCGAAATTACTGTCGATTATCAAATAAAACATACTAAAGAAAATAAAATTCTCCGCCTTGTAGAGGTTGAATAAATATTCTTTTGAATACATGTCAATATTGCTTTTGAATTTTATGGTATTAGTTATGATCAGCTATGTCGAAATCAAGCTTTCAAATTGAAACTGTTAATTTCCATCCATGACAGATGCTATTTCGAACGTGTATTTGCGATATAAAATGACTAATTAATGAATTAATGATATAAAAGTGAATAATATAGTTAAATTTCACTTGATTCAATGAGTTCAATGAGTTAAATTGCTTATTATGGGGAACTTTCCCTCATGATTAATTAGGCGTGCATATAACTATTTTGCAAATAATTAATATCTATAGATATTTTATATTTACTTGCCGAAAATTCTGTAAGTGATGCACTTTTCAGTGAATGAAACATTTGTTCCAGTGATTATGCTGGGCTCTCTTTAACGCCAGATAAAAAGAAGGGAACGTATATATATATGTTCTATTGCCGGAGCCCCTTATTTGAAGTTAATACCCACTGAAAAGATTTATGACGGATTACTCATCGGCAGGAGGTCTGATATATTATACTCAAAAGGGAGGGAGGGGGAGAACGTCTTTTACGAGAGTTTGTCGGAAGATATCGCAGGAGGGGGGGTTTGAGTCCCGGCGTTTGAACCCGGCGTTTTTGGTTGTTTGAACCAAAGGTTTCGGGTGTTTCCCGTGATGGCCATGGATGTTTGTAGTGATTCGGAATCCACATTAAACCGTAGGTCGCGGTCTAGCATGATCGTAGAGCGTTGCGGGGGGTATTGTTACTCCGCGTCCGTAGCTTATCTTCAAGCTACGCGCATCTCCTGGGTAGTGTTAAGTGAGTAATGTCGGTGCAGCGCTTGCCTATGGCATCCAAGACAACTGTCTAAGTGTTTGCCAGCTGCATTAGAACAAAACAAAAACTTTATTATTATATTTTATATATAAAGAATATATTTAAAAATATATATTCTTTGAAATAAAGGACTTATAAGTATTTCATCATAAATTTAACGATCTCAATTCGACTTTTATATTATAATCTTCACATTTTTTGATTAAAATTTTATTTTAAATATTTTTTATGAAAATTCAAACTTCAAATTTTTTTGAAATTTTAAATATTTTTTTGTTAATGTTTTGAAAATTCAAATATTTTTTTATTAATTTCTTTTCAATACATATTTTTTAAAATTATAATCATATAAAAATTCGCATACAATAACAGTCAAAAGTCAGCTGGCAAGGGGGGCATGAATTTTGATTAAAGTTCTTAATTTAAGTTCTAATGTAAGTCAGACCTCAAGAGGATGATCGCTGGACAGAAATTTCGCGCCGATGAAGAGGTAATCGCCGAAACTGAAGCCTATTTTGAGGCTAAAGACAAATCATACTATAAAAATGGTATCGAAAAATTGTATGACCGCTATAATCGTTGTATCGCCCTCGAAGGCAACTATATTGAATAATAAAATCAAATTCTATCAAAAAATCAAATTTTTCTGTACTAACCTATGAACTTTTCCGCCCACCTGGTACGTAGCTTATTTCGTTGCACACAATTTTATGTGAAAATTCATTGAAATGAAACTTTTATAGGATATTGCAGTCAGAAAAATAGGTGGTAAATAATAATTGACAATGTATAAACATTGAAAGTAAAAGCATTGAGGAAACTGAATGCATTTATTCAAATATCAAGGGAAAGGATAACTTAAAAGATCACCTTTTATCTACGAAATAAGAATTCTGCAAGTTGTTGTGGATTGCATCAACTATTCTCTCGCGACTTGAGCGTAGTAAGAATGTAGAAAATAATCTGTCTGCTGCTCTCAAAGTGCATCACGAAAGAAATAATACTAAAAACAAAAGGCGAATGCAAAGAAATAAATAAAAATATTTTCCTGTCTACGTAAAAAGGAGACGTTTTATTTAATTGAAAAAAAGAATGCGTTTCTGGTATGCCTTTCAATAAAATTCTTGAAAGTAAAGGCTTTAGGAAAAGTACTGTTCAGATGAAAAAAAAAAAAAAAAAAGATGAAGCTTCAGCTCTATACATAGATTAGCACCAAAACGCTTTCCCATTGGTGGGAAGTATTGAACGTTACTACCACGTTCGCATCCGTCTTCCCCTTCAATTGAGCACAATGAAATTTTTATGTTGAAATTCGACATGCAATCTGCCAGCATGAAATTTTCGTCACTTTCATATATATAACTTCATTTCATATATATCACTTTCATAAAATAAATGGAATAGATGATATATATATATATATACACACTCATGTCCATAAATTAAGGATAATTCAGAATCACACAGAAATTGAACTCTAAAATAAAAAAAAAATTTCACCTGTAGAATTATCACACAAATCTTGAAGAAGAATATGCAAACTACAGGAAACCACCAGATGGCGACGGATAGGTACGTCACAATGACAACGATTCCAAGAGTGTAAGAGAGGTGTATATAAGGAATGGTGGCAAAGAAATAAAATTGTTCTTCACAAGCGCTTTAAACGCTTTTAAAACCTTATCAGGTTTAGTTTGCAGTCTGATTCGCGTCGGACTTTCATATGGAGAGAGCCAGGTACACGTTACCACCAAGAGAGCACCATTGAACGACACCGTTACGGTGGTGCAGGATGGCTCGTTTGGGGAGGAATTATTCTTGGTTCCAGAACTGACCTGCATGTTCAGAGTGTAACGATGACGAGCCACATCTATCGGGATGTCATTCTGAAACAACATGTACGTTTGTTTCGGGGCGCCATGGGTGCTGAATTTCTGTTTATGGATGACAACGCCCGTCCTCACCGTGCAAACATTGTAGACGAATGCCTTCAAATGGAGGATATCACCCGTATGGATTGGCCAGCATACTCACCGGACTTGAATCCAATAGAGCATGTGTGGGATATGCTTGGCCGACGAATTGCAGCCCGTCAACCCCTCCCACCTGTCAACCGGAACTTCGGAGGGCATTGCTTGATGAGTGGTGTAATATTCCCCAAGATCAGATTGATAATTTGATACTCAGCATGCCTAGGCGTTGTAAGGCCTGTATTGTATCGTCCGGGAGACATACTCCATATTAACCATCATACTAACCATGTTATACTGTTTTTTGTAAATAGGTTCTTTTTTGAAATTTGCTCCAGGGAGTAAAAATCGCAATTTTTATTAATTATGTCAAATATATAGCATTGCACTTTACCTTTTGTTTAATAAATAAACTTTACAAAGAAGTCAAATTTGTTTTGCTTTTGTCTCTTTCTTTGCCTGAACTTCATTATCCTTAATTTGTGGACATGAGTGTATATATATATCGTCTATTCCATTTACTTTGCAACATTTTAGAGAGTACTTTTATCGTACTTTTTCTGCCTTCTTATACATAATATTTTGATTTTATGAATAATCAGGCTGCAAGTACTGTTAGAAAACAAATTAATTTGCCCCTCAAAGGATCTATGTTTTATTTAATTTTTTAATTATTCTGTTTTGACATTCATTGAATTCCCATCTGTGATAATCCTCACTTCAATGGACTGAAATGTTTTCCATTGTATTCAAGGGATCAGGAGAAGAGGAGGACCCCATCTCACTAAATGATGGATTGTTGGCACATTGTAATGATATTGCAAACCAATGCTGACCCACCACCGAAATGCTCATACCATTCAAAAGCAGTAATAGTACCGTAGTAAATGCCTCGATTTAGATACTTTGCAGGTTTTCCGCACTAAATAGAGCTCATTCATCAACTTAAAAAAAACGTATAATTCATTATTATTGGTGTTTTATTTTCAATTAGAAACATATTCCATCCTTTTTTTTTTTTGATGTATCAAATACATATTTATGCTTTTGAGCAAAAAAAATATGTTTTTTCCAATAAAATATTGCACATTGATTTAAATAGAAATCATATGATATATTTAATAGACATTCATTAAAACACGAATATTTTATATAAAAGAATTCGAATAACATTAATGGTTTTTTTTTTTTATAATTCTACAGCTTCAATCACTTATTTGATCATTTCTTTACTAAACAAACCGAGTGGAAATATGATACGTAATCACGCGTGCTCAATCACAAGAGAAATCATCTTACTTTTACTTAAATCCTCACTACGGGAATTGAATACGCGTTTCAGACGAATGAAGATCTTTTCAATTCCTTCTATTAGCTCACACTCTCCCTATATATATTTTGTTCAAATTTTCAATCGTTCATAAAATACTTTTTATTCATCCAATGAAGTTCAAATACATTTTTTAACATGTAATGGAGACGTTAATACAGTTTTTTCAAATATTAATTCAGTAATTAAATTTAATTAATTAATTTTAGTTTTTTTAGATTTAAGTTGCATAGATCTACCAATAGATGGCGCTAGATAAACTTAAAAAAATACTGAAAGTATTTATAAAGGACTTTATGCAATAGAGTGAAAAAAAGTAGGAATTGACTTCAAATTTTTTTTTATATTACTTGTTATAAATAAAGTTGCTGCGGAGACGTAACGACTGAGACGGAAACAAAGGAAGGTTTCCTCTTATTGAAGGATGTGTGGTTGGCGGGGACAGAGGATGTCACCATCTTTTCTCACTTTTCAGTTTTCATGGTATCAAAAATTAAATTCGAAAGGAAATACAAAGTAGGGGATTAATGAATTTTAAGAATTTATGGTTCATAAGTAATTCGAAAAGAGCCCAGTGAAAATATTTTTCTTGCACATTCACATATTTTAAACTCTTTTCTTTAAAAAATTTAGATTGAAATTTCCTCTTTATATGTTATTAGTAGAGAATCGCATATATTTTTTGAAGTAATATGCCTTCCTTATTTTTTCAGTTAATTATGTAAAGATTAATTAAGATTCCATTCATTACTTTATATTCATTTTTTTTTAATTCTTTAAACTTCTTATTTGCACTATATTATTGCTTAATAAAGTATTAAAAATGCTTTTAATAGTAAAAACTTAAATGGCTTAACAAACTGTATATAAAAACTATATGGCTTAACAAACTATATATAAAAATTTAACTTCTTAACAAAAAAATTTGTCTTAAAAGTTTTTAACAAAAAAAAAAAAAAATGTACCTACAAAGCAATTATTCAGCATTTTGAACATAAGAACACTTATTTATTTCAAAGCTATATTTTAAGTACAGGTGATTTTTTCTAACTTTCAAATTGAAAATGCAAAGATTATAAGAATTTTGAAACATGTTATTTTCAAGCTGCTAAGCGTACATTAACACAGAATGTACATTTCCTATTTGAAAGAGCATTTAGAAAATACAGAGGACAACAAGTGCGTGAAAATTTATATTTTAATACATAAAGATAAAACTGAAATTTTTATTTTATTTTTGATGTCGGGAAAGTTTTAGCTTATGTGCGCCACGAATAAAACCAGTCAAATTGAGTTAGTTCTGAATATTTAAGAGGACTGACTTCAAAACAAATTTATCATTTAGCCTTTAAGTTTTATCTTGCCAAATAAATTGTGTTCTCAGATATGGCATCAGATATCTGATTATTTCATCTTTACTTATAAAATTATGACAACAATCTTAAATCTTTAGGTAAATATATATATATTGTTGTCACTTGCTAGCTACTAGTAGTGTCAGGTGGTTTAGTGTTGTAGGCCTCTGGTGGATGGAAACACTCTACTTTTTCTATTTACAATTAATTTATTTACAATAACGATAATACTTTACACAGGGAACCTGAGGCTCTTCTACAATATCAATTCTGTTTTTATTTAAAAAACTTAAACACGTACTATACATAATTATTACAGCACTGTGTTTCCAGGCCGTGTTTCTCTATCAGTCGCTCCAAGTGTTCTGCCCCGTCATCTCAAAATCAAAACGCTCGTACTTACCAGTTCACACAGTACTGGTAACAATGGCGACCTCTCGCGACAATCTAATTATAGTTAAACCTTACAATATGTATATATATATATAGGCGTCTGGTGGATGAAAACACTCTAGTGCTCTAAACACACACACTCTCTCTCTCTCTCTATATATATATATATATATACCTACAGATGACCAAATGTAAATAAAATTTACAAAATAATATAGTTTTGTGTAGAAAATTATACAGGAAGCTGTTTGCAAAATTAATAAATTATCCTTTTATGCATTTACAGTTTTATCATTATAATATTTTTAAAAACTAAAATTATATAACCAATTTTAATTTTAAAATAAATAATAAAAATTATGTGTGGTTTAAAAAATCTCCGTAAAATGCTAGAGTTTATAAAATATGGCATCAAAAATTTAGTTGTAGATTTTGTGTGTCACTCTCAACAAAAACATGTGTAGACGATAACCAAAAAAATTTTTTTTTTTATTCTCATTAAAAATAAAAGAAAAATTCAACAGTATTTTGCCATAAACACTTTTTTTCAGATATTGGAAAACTTGAATCAATTCTTCAAAAATAACAACTACCCATGAAATAATATCGCAATTTCTGAATGTAAAACTCTATTAAAGGAATTTTTTTCTATTAATTGAGAATATATTTGATTAGTAAGCCAGTTATTCTTAACTTAAAAGAAATGTTTTATTTCTATCAATCTTATTAATTCCTTCAATAGTTCCATATTTTGTATACATTGTATTATTGGTTCGAGAGGAAATTTAATTTACAATCAGAATGGTATAACATAAAAATTAATGCTTTCATATAACGTAATAATTCAAACATTTAAACAAAATTAAATTATTTAAGTTACTCTTCCCTCCTAAAAATATTATTTAATCCAAAAGATTTCCACTTTAATCAATGCTCAGGAAATTAGTTCCATAATATTTTTAAAAATTTGAGTTTGGAATAAATGCATTAAAAAGAGATTCAAAAAAATTGAAAACAAAATTTGAAATGTTAAAAAATATTTATATATTAGATGTAAATATATATTAATTTCCCCCAAAAATAGTAGATGCAAAAATATATTTAGCTCCCCCAAAAATAAGCAAATTAAAATGTCATGCTGAAAATAAATCGTATAGAATTATTCATTAGCTTAAAAAGAAAGAGAAAAAAAAAAAAAACTTTATGGGAAAAAACGTGCTAGAGGAACGGAAGGTGGTACTCTACCAAATAGAAGCACGTGATATGTGGAAAAAAAGTCTTCTTCAGTGAACTTTAAATGTCTGTTTTAAAAAAAAAAAATCATTTCGTGTTCATTTTCAAATAGAATCGTTTCAAAAAGAGATGAACATTTTCAAACTAAATCGATGGGCCAGCAAACAATTTCAAACTATTTTGGATTCATTGTTTTATAGAAATAAAGATGAAATATTATAAAAAGAGAATGTTTTTAAAAAATAAAATTAAAAATTATGTTAATAAAGAATAAAAAAGTCAAATTTTCAGATTTCAAGAAAAGACCAAAAAATAAGCTATAAATTTTTTTTTGGCCAATTTTTATTAGCATTTGGCATCCTCCTTCAGATAGTCATTGATGCCATGAAAGCCTTCAAAGAAGTTTAGGTATTATGCTTTCGATATTTATGTCAATAAATGCAGCTGAAAAAATTATCTGCCAGTAACCATTATAATGGGCTAGTGGTGATTATAACTGAGTGGCCATTATAATAACTATTCACAAATGCTTGTTTGTCGGACGATTTCGGGCAACTTCCTGTAGATTTCATCTTGAATTTTTTATGATCTTACTATATAATTACATCAATTCGTAAGAAAAAGTAATTTTTATATTTATCTTTAGAGTGATAATAATAAATAAAAAAATGACAAATCGGAAAATCAACACTTACGTGGAAAAAAGTATACATTATTAAAAATGTTTATATTATTTGTATACTCTTTGTCTAACAAGGGTTCTAACATGTTTATAACGATCTTTTAATGATCTCCACTATAAAATATTTATAACTGCAGAAATACAATAAAGAATATATTAAGTTCAAAGAAATGAAAATGTATAAGCAATTTTTGTAGTTACAGTAAATTTAACATAAACGATTGCATATTGTAGTCCTATTAGATAATTGGTATTGACAATATGTACATACACACACACAAATATTGTATATATATATCTTATAAATATATAAATATATATATAATATATATAAGAAAAACTTTAGAAAGGCGGGCAACACAATAAAAATTGCTTCTTTAAAAGCACAATCAATCTTTATAAGAGCAATGGAGAAACATTCACTATACAAATATTTGCATTTGTTTCCAAATTAACTCGAAACGTAAAACAAAAATATAAAAACTATTAATTTCAAGTCAAAGTGTGCATTGGCGGCCACAACGAATCTAAATACTGTGAAAGCATGAATACATCGATAAATAAATGGAACACAGTGCAGCAGTTGGCCAAAAAAAAAAAACGAAAAATAAATAAATGGGGAAAGAAGATCTAGGAATCAGGAAACCAGTATGTATGTATATCAATATATATTTTATATATATATATATAGTAATTTTTATAACTGACAGTATACAAAAAAATAATTTTTTCAAAGATAGTGATGCTTGTTTCTTAGTTCTTTTTATTAAACGTTAATTGTTGTTTAGTTGTGTAAGAATATAGCAAAAAAAAAATAGTGAAGTGAAGGTTATTGGATTTTTTATGGCAAGAGCAAAAAAATTAAATCTCATGGCAAAAATGAAATCTAAAAATTCAAATCAAAAATTATTTTTTATTTTTCTTTAAAATGAAATTTAAATAAAATTAATCACTTTTTTAGATATTTCTAAAATAATAAATAAATAAAACTAAAAATCTGCTTTTTAGATTCGTTCTTTGTTTGCAAATATTGAAAAGCGAAAAAAATTGCTTTCTTCGCGGATCATTATATATTATATATGTATTCCACTAACAGCCAACCGACGTGTGATGAGAGGAAGACAGTGCCTCTTTTAGGGTTAACTTGGAAGTCCCCCTCGGTTCTCAGAGCAGTAATCACAAGCAACAACAACAAAAAAAAAAATTGTTCGGCTATGAAATTCAATAGAGCACATTTTTTTAAATAATCTTCGGACTAAAGAGCATCAAGATTTTTAAAAATGGCTTTTTAGATAAAAAACAAAATTGCTACTTGAAAAAAAAAAAAAGAGAAAAATTCTTGAAACATATGCAATTAAACCCATTTTCTACACAACCCATGTTATTTCTGTATTATTTACAACTATACACTCGGGTTGCTTAGATCCAGCTTGATTTTGCAATTTTACGTTTTTAATACTAACGCTCGAAAGTTTATCGATAATTATGTTCCTTATACAAATCTAATTGCTTGTATATTACAAGATCATTTGAATTTTTATTTAAAATCAATACTACTGAGATTTTTAGAATGAAACAAGATTTACATATAAGTAATTTCTATTTAAAAATCATAAAAGCACTATACACATAAAGTGAGCAATTAAAAACAAAATATAAACATTTGGTTAAGTGGAGTTAATAAAAAAGTTGGTTGGAATTAAGACAAAATATTTAATTTTTACGAAGTCCGGTGGTTTCAAATTAATATATAACTGTTATATAGTAGAAATTTTAAAAGTATACCATTGGAATGAAATATTTGTTGCATCATTACCATAATAATAAAAAAAAGTATTTGCTATTTTTTGCCATAAAAAAAAATTTTGCAAATATATAATTTTTTATACATCGACATTTTATTTACTACAACTTTGTAATTATTTGATTTTTTTTTATTCATTTCAGATATTCTTATTACCGTTCTTAGTTAAAATTCAATTTAATATTTTGGTATAAATAAATAGTTTATTTATTTATTTATTTTGTAATTTAGTTATTTACTTTCTTTACTTTCATTGCAATTTATGAATTTATGCTTTAAGGAGTTGATTAGTAACCATATATATTTTTGAAATGGCTAATTTTATGTATTTAATTATTTCAGATATATTTATATACTGACATTTAACATAAACATTTTTTTTTATTTAAAATGAACGGAATTGGAATGTATTGAATAAATTAGATGTACAAACTGGTTTTTAAAAATTTTTTTTAAATTCGTATTTTAAACTTTTATCGAAATATTCTCAGCAGACATTTATTATTGAATGAAATCGAAATACAAGAGCTACACATTCTAATTGTTAATCGCTTATTTTTTCCCACAAATTTTTAATCTTTTCAATCAGAATTCATGGAACGTTTTTAAACGGTTTAATTTTAATTCAAATATTGCATTCTTATGACAAGAGTTATGTAGAAATTGGAAGAGTGTAGGGTGCCATAAATCTCTAAATCAGAAAGTTGAAGATGGATTCAAACGGTGGAAGGATGCAAACTATCAGAGCTTCAAGGTATCCGTACCTAATTGAAATAGAACACTATAGTGCAATTCAGTGGCTTCTCTAGTGCAACATTAGTAACCCTCAATTTTCTTCATTTCTGTCGTTATACCTCAGATAAAAGGGTTCTTTAACAAACAATTTTAATAAAATCCTCTTATTTTTAAATGCAGTCGAAATACAAGAATATTTTAAAAACTGTATAAATCATACAAACGGAAAACAAAGCCTTTTTTTTATTGTATGTATTAATTAAAATTTATATACATTATATCTTTATATTTATTATTGTTATCCTTTATTCATAGAAATGTATTTCCTCCTATTAAAAAAAAATAATTTTAAATGCGTTTCTCGCGTGACATAAAATATGAAAAATGTTATCCATAAAAACTTTTAGAAAAATATTATTTCACATTGGTGGAATTTATATGTTTATTTATTTTTCCTTTGCATTGGTGGACATTGTATTTCACAAAAGCATGTTTAGATTAATCCCCGGATTTGCGACGGCATGATAAATTGCTTTTCTGAAGGAGGACAATTAGGGATAACTGCCCAGATTTGGAGATTTGCCCAGATTGAGATAACTGCCGAGATTTTTAAGATGTCAGTTAATGGGAAATTTTAACAGACTTTGTTATATTCATAAATAAGTTGTGTCGTCTCTCTGAGATCTAGGACTGCAATGCGCGCCTTTAATGAATGTAACATGAGCTTTCTTGCACATTAACTATGCACTTTTGTGATACTGACCTACCAATCAGATACAATGCTAATATGCATAATAATATAAATGTTACAGATTTTGCTAAAATTATACACTATATGTTATTTTTTTCTTTAATTTTTTTAAATTATAAATTTGAAATAACCTTATATGTTTTTTTTTTCAAAATACTACTTCAAAATATAAATATATTATGACATTCATTATGATAATAATTTGAAGCCGATATGCATATTATTGTAATTAAAAAAACGTTAAAACATAATATGAAATACATGTAAAATTATTTATATGCATATTATAAAATATGAAAATTATATTACTATTAGTTTTCTGAAGAGCAGAATGGTTTTAACGCTCATTTAAATATATTTTAAATACAATTATAAACAATATTTATTATTATTTGTACAATTTAAGTTCAGTGGATGTATTTGGACCCAGAGTGCTATAGTTGTAGTGAATACTTTGGAAACAAATGTTATTTTAAACAGATATTTCACATTGGAAGTTGTATTGATTTGTGGGTGATTACTCATATATGCAAGTGTGTGGAGATTGCTACTTTAACATTGAAGGCAGCTTTAGTACTCTTTCCTCCCCCTTCACCGTTATGGGGTAAAATGATTATCACAGCAAAATAGGGACAGCCGTTGTAAAGAAATCAATAATGTGATATCTCTATAGAAACAGGTTTTTTTCAGCCCAATTGTGTGTCATTGAGAATATACAGGACTTGAGCTAGCATTTTCTAGGGTTAGGGCTTAGTACCAACCATACACATTTCAAACAAAAACATTTTTATTTATCCAGTTTCCTTCCTAATCTGAGAAAATACGAATTAATTCGCTTTGTTTATTAATGTCGAGCATAATGTATTTTATATATTTTTGCCACAAAAAACGAGGGAGATGGATGGATAATTGCATTTAAGTTTCAACACTTAAAATGATGCTTCCAGATTAATTTGAAGTCTAGTGCATGCTATCAACTCGTTAACCACACATAGTACAGCTTTGCATCAAGGGTTCCCTACTTATGCGTGAGTTTATTTCCTTTTTACTGTGTTTAGTTATTTTTCTAAAATAGATGGTTAAATTTATGCCATTAAATATGACATTTTTAATGGAAAATGACACCTACTTTATCTTGAATATTTAAACACACTGATTTTTTTTTAAAACTACAAAAACAGTAAAAAGTTAAGTTTAAAATATTTGATTATGATTGTAAAATGAATTAAATTGCGTATGAAGTGCCCATTTTCTTTCAAAATAAGTATAGAACATAAAAGTTACTAAAAATCATCCTAATAAATCCTATAATATTGCTTCCGATATCTGCAAAAAACCGTAGAGTGAAAACAAATTTCTTTCTTAAAACATATCATACATTTCATAGGTAATAATTAGCTAATTAAATTAAATAGAAATAAATAAAAGTTTAATGAAAGCATTTTCTAGTTAATCTTTAAAAAATTATACACATTCTTTCCAATAAATTAACCTCTCTTTTAGAGTAAAATCGTACTTTAATTGATTGTAGTTTGATTGCGATGATTAATGATGATTGATTGTTAATGATTAACGACGACTCAATGATTTAGGATCATTTTCCCTCCATTATTATTAGATTTATCCGACATATATTACATAACATTTCATCAACATATAGTAGCAAGTATGAACTGGAATTGCTCAAATTGAATGGAATGAGATAATGACATTTTAATTTGGTAAATTTGATTAAGAAAATTGCCAGTGAATTGTAGAAAGAAATTTATAAAAATTTTTCTGGGAAATATAATTATCACAACAACGTTTATTTCAAAATTCAATACGATTTTCGGCCTAATGTAATGTCTTACAAAGTGCCATTCTGGCTTAGTGACAGTATAATATTAACAGTAAAAATAGTTCAAATAAATAAAAAACTAAAATACAAAAAATAATTTACGACAAAATAAACACATGTTAAGCAAAAATATAGATGGAAACTGGATGGTATACAGTATAAGGTATTTTTATCCTAGAGCGCCAACATAATGTAATTCTTTGTGCAATATAATTATAACGTATTAAATCAGTAGACGAATCATATGCGTTTCTATGTAAAATAATTAATTAATGATAAAAAAAGCCACATACTATAAATAAATTATATTAATTAAAAAGCAGGACTAAACAACAAGATTATTTCTAATTAAGAAGAGCATTAAATAAGTTTTTATTCTGAAAAAATAAATTATTCATAAAATTTAATCCCAAGGAGCAATTTCAATGTGTGTAATTTTAAGGAAATTGAGAATTCATTTCTAATTTTCACAATAGTAAAGCAAAATCGATAAATGGACAAACATAGTAATAATATAATTTAATTAATTAATGATAATATTAGATATAATTTATTCCTATATGGTAAAAATAAAATAAAAATTAATGTAAATAAAAATGAATTTAAAATAAAAAAATAATTTTAAAACAATTTAATAGTTCAATAATAGAAACGAACAAAAAATTGATTAGTAACAATTGTATTATTCTCAACAAGAAAATTTTTTAGAGACAGTTCTTAATCTCATACGCACAAATACTTCTAAAATATTAAATTTTATAATGCAAGCAATTGAATGTAGATAATTTACAAACATTGAAGTTAAGAAGCTTTAGATTATTGTATTGTTATCAAAGTATTTAATTTAAAACAAGTAGAATTAGTTTGAGATAAAGGCTAAAATAAATTCGAACTTCTTGTTGAGCTTTTATTCATTTTACATAAAATTATTTTTTTCTTCTCTTTTTGAACATCATGAATGTACTGGTAACAGCATGTGTTTATTTAATCAAAAGCAAAATTATATATTATATATATTATTATATATATATAAATATATATTAGGAGGAGGAGAATTTTAAAAACGCCCAATTTCCTCCGTGGACTTGACTGAAAATCTTGTTTTAGATTTCTGTTATCTGAGTAGTGAACCTGAAATCGAAAGTTTAAAAGTTCGATCCATTTTTACTTAGGACTGCTCCAGTGACAGGTGGTGCCTATGTATTCTATAAATTGTATATATTGTATACAAGAATTCTTTTAATGTAACTATTTTCAATCAGAAATTTGAATACATCTTTTACGATAAAATTTCTTAAAATCTCTTTTCGTCTCTGTCATCACAATGATAAATTATATATATATTATTTATTCTGTGGTCATTTTCAAATTAACATGAATACTTTAGAATGAAAGATTTTAGTTTCCGCCTTAAATGATGAAAATACGTCTTTTGCCTTCTATTTAATGCTTTTACTTGTTACTATTTTCTAAGGACTACACTTTATTATTATTTCGGAATTTTGAGACATTGTGGATGTAAACGAAGTAGTATAGTTTATTCATAAGTTGCCACAAAAATTACGTGTATCCAGCATTAGAATAACTGCGTTGAATGATTTACTTAATAACATCTGTATTGCTATACTTAATATTATTCAGTGATCAAAATTCTCAGGATATGTAGATCTTTCACTCTCTCTCTCTCTCTATATATATATATATTAAATTTATATATGTATTTATATATATTTACATATCATATCATATCATTTGATTTCCTTTTAATGGATGGCATCGCTCGTCAACATGAGGCTCATCTGGTCGACGAACTCCTGGAAAATTAAAATATTCTTCGAAGAAATTATACAGTCCAAATCATATTGAGCATGTACATGAGGTTCATCTGGTCGACGAACTCCTGGAAAGTTAAAATATTCTTCGAAGGAATTATACAGTCCAATCATATTGATGCTCTGGTGAATGGAACTGGATCTCGTCTTCCACCTCAGAGAATCAACGAGAAGCTGAAAACGATGTTTCTAGAAGAGTAGAACCAATTTCTCCACATACTACTCAGGCCTAAATGACCGATTTCTTGTGTAAAATTTATATCTGCATGTTTATATACCTTTAACTCATCTTTCTATTCTACAGTGCGTTCATTTGTTGACCTTCTGGTGCCTTAACTGGTTAATTTTTTGTATATCAACCTAAAATAAAAATTAATTTCATTAAAATCTATTTAGTAGCTCTAGATATAATGAAAAAAAAAAGAATTTTTTTTCAATTTCAAACACCAGCGTATTTGATAACATGTACTAGTTATATTCTTGGTCGGCTACTGAAATGTGCTCCTTTTATGTCTTCGCATTTCGGTATTCCTTTTATGAAACGCATTTCGATACTTGGACAGACGTATTAATAAAGGTTTTAATTGTCATTGGCATTTTAGTTTTGCCCCTAATAAAGAAATATAAAATGGCTGGAGATCAGGGGGACGGATTTGGAAGGGACCCCTCGAAAAGAAGAAAGAGGGAGAGTCTGTATTGAAATAGAAAGATTTCCTGGATGTTACTGTTCTGGGATGATGGGATTCATAGATGTAATCGAATGCAATACGATTGGTGAGAGTTTCATTTTCATTAAACTACATTATTATAACAACGAAATTATCATAAAATAATGTATGCATTTTTTCTTCTTTTTAAGGTATAATTTAAACAATTTATATATTATAAGACTACATAACCATTACAAAAATTTTTAATTCAAAATTAGTGTTCATGCTTCCCTAATTTCTCACACTTCATTCCTTCATTTCTCACATTCTTCCCTAATATCAACCACTTTTCTATTTATTTCTACTTTTTATCAATATTCACTGCAATTTTTTTTTTCTTTTCCTTTTATTTCTTTCTTTTTCAATTGTTAACTTTTTAATGAGGGAGAAAAAAGAAACATTTTAGAATTTTGTATTACAGATGGGCTGTTTTCCCAAATAATTGTAGAATATTCTAAACTGCGGAAAATGAAGCACTGCTAACAATGGAATTAATGGAAAATTTGTAAAAGATTTTTGATCCAAACTAGTGTTTTTATTTATGTATTTATAAATTATATGTATTTAAATGTCAATTTGTACATCGACTTTCCCTAATTCGGCGTAATAATATTAGACTGAATTTTTAGTAATTAATAGTCAAGGGGAGAAAATATATAAGGGTGAATGGTTCCATTTTTAGACTTCCTATGCAGAAAGTCACTGACGTATAGTATGGTGGGAGTGTAATGTTTTCCTAACAATAACATCCTTTGATCTCAAGAAATCTAAGATGACGCCGAAGGATTGCAGGAAAATCTGTTGCATCCATTAGACCGCGTGGTTGCATTGGTGGATTCACTCTGATGTTTGAAAACTAACCAATTGGGAAATGCAAGTCTTTTACCGAAGCAGATTACATAGAAGATTATGGTTACCACAATTGCGCAGCTAGAATGCAGGAGGGTTGAGCTTAAATTCGCTGGTTCATATCATTGTAGTCACTTTCAAAAACGAGGAGTCTTTTGGGGATTGTGGTGTACAGTGTGGTTTATTTGTTCAGATTTCAAATTGACTCCAAGAGAAATAGTTTTTGACAGTTTAGCGCAATTTTGAGTCTAGAATTTGAGCGAAAGTTAAGTTGAATGACATGCCCAACGTCGGACAAGTAATGAACTTAACTGACTAGGGTTGTATATATTTTTTAAACTCGAATGTGAATACAGAACCTAGGAATGAACCACAGGAAACCTATTTAGGAGAATCCTCCGACAAAACATTCCCTGCTTCCATTTTAACTCCCTTCCTGCTTTAGTTGATTCGATTACAGATTCCGAATAAAGGAATTCTCTCACAGGAATTGGAAGAAATACGTTAATCAATTTAGTTTGGGTGTAATACATCGGTTTCCATGCATGAGTACATTCTAAAAAAGATGGAAAAAGTTTTTTTTTTTTGTTTTCATTAAGAGAGCGGTAATTGGAGAACCGAAAAATGGTTCTGCCGATGAGCCAGGTAACGGATGTTTGGAACATTCCTCACCAATAATTCTACCTAAGGGTGCACCATCATAGCAGAAGCTGCCCCCTTTCATTCCTTCCACGAGACCACACGGGTTCTTGGACTTTATATAGATGTTGCCGTCTAAAAAGTGTTGTAAAAAATATCATAATTTTCATAATCGAGTAAAATAAATAACGAGAATAAAAATTCCATTAGAAATTTAAAACAATGTTGCAGATTTATTCGTAACATTTTCCTTTCCCATTTATTTTCAATTTATTTTTTTATTTTTATTCATAACGTTTTTATTTCACATTTATTTTGCAATTTATTTTTATTTTTATTCATAGCATTTTTATTTTTATTTATTTATTTTTTTTTTCATAACTGGGTTTCCACTATTGGTTTGCATTTTTCTATTTATTTATTTTCTTTTTATTTTTTTCTTTTTATTATTTTTTGAAGAAGTTGTATTCGTATTTATATTTTCAATTATATGATGGCAGTAGTTAAACAACAATCGCAATACTATTAAAAGTTTCATGGATTAAATTTAAAATCAAAATGTTCCTAATTGTATCTGGATACCGCTGCTAGTCTTACTGGTTACTTCTTTAAGAATATTATATTTGGGCATCAGTAGATCGAAATTGTGATACTTGAAGGTAGTTGATTGGGGTCTGATAGCTAAGTATCTGGCGCTCGATGCCACAGGCCTCGGGTTTGACTCCCGGTGATGCTATGGATGTTTGTAGTGGTTCGGAATCCGCCATACACCGTAGGTCACGTACTAATATGACATTAAAGCGTTAGTCTTAGGGCTGAAAATTCTATAACGGCAAAAATAAAACAAACGGACTTGGCCCACCATGAAGCTGTTACGGCATTGAAGAAGAATAAGGTAATATTATCATTAAGGTTGAGATATTTTTCTTTAAAGAATGAATGATAGGTCAACTGTTTAGGGGCCTGAATGGCCGAGTGACTAGCGCTCTTACGATCGGTGTCACAGCTTTCGGGCTCGAGTCCCGGCGGTGATATGGATGTTGGTAGTAGTTCGCAATCTACTTTAAGCCGTAGGTTCCGGTCTCAACTACGGGTCTCTCATGTAGTGCGTCTCAGTCAATCAGACTTCTCACCCATATCATTCGAAATTGTAAAGGGGTAACTCAGCTCAAGGCACAGTGATGTGATGCGCTGTGGTGTAGCAATAGGTCAACTTTTAAGTTAGACAGGTTTAGATTTTTTACTACCCGTAAGAAAGACTGGATTTGATTTTAAGAAATGGGACTATAAAAGTTTGTTTATATAGACTTCATGTTTTTATTTTTTTTTTTTGAGCCAATGTAAAATGTTGCTATAAAACATGTCGTTTCCTTCAAATTGCAGCCTTTCGGTGTGATACTGATTGCGATTTGAAAATTAAATGTAATTTTTATTTAACTGAGAGAATTTAGTACAGTGCATTAATTACTAAAATAACGTTAGATTCTTTGCATGCAGTTCAAGATCGCGCGATTTAAGTGATGGGTAGGGTTTATGAGCAATCTGGGCTTTTCTGTACCGACTCCCGCTGTGCAGACATCCACTCGTTTTCTGGACATTCGCTTTCCGTCGTTTTCACGTGGATTTCTCGTAAATACGGTGCGATTTGGTGGGAGGAACGGCCTTCCAGAAACCTTTCTGTCCTCAGAACCATTCTGCAAACACTGCGTTCTCTCGAAAAGTTTCGCGGAGCTTTTCAGAACGCGTCTTTCCGCTACGCGAGTGGAACGACGAAAGGAGCGCCCTCTCTGCTGAGGCTTCTCTGAGGAATTGCAACGCGGTGGCAGCTTGGGTTTTATTTTTCCCTCGTCAAACTTCAATCTTATCCGCTATTTATTACTTTTAATTCATTAGGATTTTTATCTACCTATTTTAAAGGAAACAGAGCGTCATTTTTGAAGAAAAATTTGCGGATTCTCTTTCAAACCTCACATAAATTTTATCTTTGCATCTTCAGCAAAAAACAAATCGCGAATATGATTTACTACTTTACTTTCTAATTTACGGTGGTAAATAGTAAAAAACAGTACCAGAGATTTATTTATTTTTATTTTTATTTCTATTACCATGCAGTTGATTTACGCATTATTTAACAGAGGCTTGATACAATAAAAAAAAAAGAAATATTATTTTTAATATCAATTTCCCTAATAAAATCTGTTATGAATATTCAGCAATTGTTAGTACAAATATTACTAACAATATTATATTTTTGTTCAATACCAATACGCTATATTAATAATAGGAATGCAAATATTTTATGACTACTAAACAATAACTGTTTCTTGGTTTTGCTCTGAAAATTAACGCAGTATTTTTAAGGCTTTTTTTCATCATTCTTTTTTATTAAATACCGTAAAAGTTTAATGTTTAATGCTGAATCATTAATGTTTTTGTAAGCAGTGTTTGGTTAAATTAAAATTGTAAATGAATGACAAATTTGATAAAATAAAGCTTTTTTTTCTCATATTCTTTACTTGTAATCATAGTCATTTAAAATCCCTCGGTCACTATATTTTACACCAAATCGCTATCTTAAAAGCGATCTCTCATTAGTGCATTATTATAGTTATTAAAGACGAAAGCAACAAAGCGGAAATATTGAACTATGCCACTTTGCATGCCTTTTGGTATTATTTTCGTCTTCAAGGAAAATAATCTGTTTTTCAAAAATTAGTATTTAGTGCATTATTATGGTTATTCAAGACCAAAGCTACAGAGTGGCGATATTGAAGTATGCTACGCTGCATGTTTATATTGGACGCAAAATTCAAATTTTTTCTGTTGTTAAACATTGACAAAAGGTTCAGATTTGAATATTTGTATTTTTCAACTTATTAAAAAACACTTTAGTATAAACGCATGTAAAACAACCATACCAATCAATGCTAATAATGAATGATAATAAACAGCCTGTGGGGAAATATCCAAAGTAGAATAACGAAAAATTGATTACATGGGTGAATTTATGCTGATTTATGAAAGTTTAATGAAAACCAGCTTCAGAGTAGTCATCTCAGAAATATGTATCTTATAAATTTTTTAATTATAAAATTACTTTCATTTTATACGTATTACTTTTTTACTAAAATTAATAAGTTTTTATCTCGATATTAAATAATCAATTTTAAATGTCAAACTAATTAAATTCGCTAATAATTGTTAATAAAATTCAGAGAAAAAAAAATTAATCAAATGAATGAAACATTTCGATCAACCGGACATCCTTTTGTATCAAATAATATGTCGGTGTCGTCATATGTAAATAGGAACAAGAATGACAACTGTCTCTAAACATAGCAAAATTGTCTCTAACACTGGAAAAAAGAGAAATTCAATTCGTAGAAGGAAAAAAATGTACAATTAGTTACTTTGAAATAATTGATAGATAGCTTTTAGGGAAAAAAATGCTCAAGCGATTTGAAATATCGTTATTTCTTTCTGCCCTTTGCCTCATGTTTCTATTTGAATTGACGCAAACACCTACCAAAGTTCCTACCTGAAAATTCCTCTAAGTAGATGGATTAGAAATTGAAGCACTCAACTGGTATGGAGTAAATTAGGGAGGAATTCGGATCTTTGTTTTTAATAATCACAAAGAAATATTAAAAATTTTCAAAACTATTTAAGAATTATTTCCAAAACTATTTAGGAATATGGATTTTACACATTTTCCACATTTAAAAAAATTGAATTTCATTTCTTATAATGACTTAACGAAATCTATATAAATATTTTTAATTTTTAAAGTCTTCAAATTCTTCGAATAAGGAATGACCATTTTTTATCTGCAAGTGCTTTGCGAGAACCTCTTCGATCAACCGGACATCATTTTTGTGTCAAACGAATTCTGTCATCATATGTAAATAGAACAAGTATAGAAACCGCAGCCAGATAATGATAAATGGATATTAGGCTAATGGGAGACTTTAATAGGGCTTTAAATGCCCCAAATTTGTGTACATACAGGAAACTAATTTACCCAGAAAATCCGTTATCTTACGTTACTCTTACGGGTGGCCATCGCTTTACTGAATATTTTGAATGCAGAATGACTTCTGCAATTTCTATTATGAAATCTGTTTCCCAAAGGTGAATTCGAGCCTTTCAATATTCTGTTAGCATCATCATGAATCATCAGTTAAATATTTGACCGGAAACTTGAAGAGTTACACGAATCACTTCAAAGCAAATTGCTCAAAGTTTCGATCAGTTTTCTCAAAGAGAGATGAGCAGAGACGTAAATTGTCAAGTCAGAGGAGAAGTTTCTGTAAAGTATATTCACCTCATGAATTAGCATTCATCATTTGTAAGAAATGATAGCTCACATTATGGGATGAACATTTCATTGAATATATCCAACAAGGCTAAAGTGTGGAATGAATTTTTTTCACACCTACTAAGAAAACTCTTGATTTTAAATAATATCCGAATTCGCTAATTTGGCTGTTGTATCAAAAAGTTTAAAATTTTGCACACAAATTTATTTTGTGAAAATAATTTTTGCATGCATAGGAATTTTATGGATGTAATGGATTAAAACTTACAGTACGATAAACTAGTTTATGTATTATTAATAATCATTTTCTCTATAACTAGTACTTATGTAGTGTCGTGTCAATATAGGCAATATATATTTGTAAATATTTTTTTCATTAAGATGAAATTTCCTGTAATCATTATATAATTCATGCGTTATATTTATGGTATATTTTATGTGTGTCCCTTTGAAGGGGGTGTTTGATGGTCACTTGCCCTTCCGATCTATTCAAAAGGAGGACCAGTTTTCGGAGAAAGCAGGTCTTTTGCCGACTGAAAGTGATATCCATGTGCGGTGTTTTTTAATCGGCGGGGCATGTAAACCTGGTAATTAATTAAATGGTCTAATATCAGCATCAAATTATAATTTTTAAGCAAAATAAAAAAATTTCGAATTAAATTTAATTGAACTTCAGTAAATAAATTAAAGGAAAATTAAGTAAAGAGTTTCTAATATTAAGATATTTATTGTAAATCATAATACTTAAGGACTTTTTTTCTATTCAGAAATTTTTTTTTTAACCTTTATTAAAATAATTCTAACTTCAACTATGAATCCTCAAAAACAATTTTCTCTTTACATATTTTGAAAGATTTAATATGTTTCCAAGGAAAAAAAAAAAAAGGAAAAAAAATATTGTAAATATTTAGTGATATGTCATTTAAAATATTGTGAAACTTTAATAAAAGATCAATATAATATAACAATTTTACAGAAATTAATAAAACAATGCAGTAATAATCTTGAACACAGTTATCTAATGGGAAGGAATAACACGAATATATCACAGAAACATGATTCACTTCTACCAATTGCTAAAATGTAGAATGAATTTTTGTTATATTATTATAAATTATATAAAATATTATTATTATATTAATATATTCATAATATTTTTCTTATATTACTCACACCTTCCACTTAATTAACACGACTTCCATCATGTACTACCATGTTGACTGGCTGTTAACAAGTAACCCTAGGCGTAACCACATTACAATATATAAACTTTACATTTTTGTACAATTTAAAAAAATATTAAATATATTTTCTAAGGATTGTTTGCATTTCTTTCTATCTTGAAAAAGGGATTGAAATCTTCTTCCTCCTTAACACGAGGATTTAAAAGTTTGTGCTATTTTTGATGCACATTTTTATTTTCTGAGAATTTTTTGTTTACAATTTCTCATTTTCCATTTCTTTGAAACGGCGAAGAAGCAAATATCCCTGTACTGAAAATATTAAAAAAATAATGTTAACAAGCTGTTTATTCATTGGAAAATAAAATTTTCTTCTCTTTCCAAAAGATCGTGTTCAAAAATAAATTTAAAATGTTCACTTAGTATAGTAAGCATTCTATTTTATTTAGGAATATTATATAAAACTCCGTACCGTACTCCTCTCCTCAGCTCGCTTTGACGCATGTTTGCATTGAGTATGATTTTTTTGTAACTTTTGAAAACTAGTTCCGAAAATTAAATTCTTTAATGCAAGAAAAACATATGAGCCTTTCGATTTTTTACACCTGCTTTTTTTTAAATTTTCTTTTGGGCTTGGAAGGGGAATTTCTATTTGCAAGAGGAGTGTTGAAAAGCTCTTCCTCCTATCTGTCGATGACGGCTGTGACATAAAATTATTCTCCACACTAGTAATCAAATCCCCGTCTATAACACTTTCGAACAGCTCCAATGTTCACCTACGCAAGTTGTCATGCGTGTAGTATTCTGTAGATGCAACAGCAAAATAATTTTTGAAAGAAATTTCAATCTATTTTCTGGTCCTCAAACACATTTTTTTAAATATTTTTATTCAAGATAGAAAAGTGTTCAGTTATAATGGAACTAATTTTCTAAATACTGATTAAAATATGATTTTATGAAAAAGATTTGGGATGGGAAAAGGGACGTAAGCAATTAAATTGAAGAGCGGATTTCGTATTATTAATTTTAAATAAGGAACTCTCCCACCCCTTCAGTTCTCATTAATAAAATCTCTCAGCCACTCCTACTCTTTCTATTGTGATTTTCAATCTCAACTATTGATTTTTCAAACTCCACAGCTTGTGAGTATAAAGATATAGTAATGATGTTTCAATATGAATTTGATGTTGTGTACGATATTTAGTTATATTTGTCAGACGATTAAATAATTTAAGTATAAAATAGATAGATATATTTTCCACATGTTATTAGTTCACACACACAATTTCTATATAAGAAATGAATAATTGAGAGCATATTCAGCACAAGTTCGTAGCATTAAAAAGTTGGAATAGATAGTTGTGAATTTCTTTAATGATTAGTTTAAATAATTATTTTTACACTTTATGTTTTTGTGTAATATTTTTTTCAGCATAAAATAAGACACCTTCACCCTCCCTCAAAGACAATGTTCTCCCATCGTTGTCACCTGTCGCTGTTCTGCTCCATAATTGCAAAGCGAGGTCCACCAATGTAAGTGAAAAAAGAAAGGGATAAATAAAAGAAAAACTAAAACATTTAAAAGATGCAGCTCAAACTTAGTTAATTAATTATTTTTTACCAGCCCCTTTGTTGATGTTTTACACTGGTTCAAACAATTTTTATTTTCTCACTTAATTTTTTTTTTCTCACTCAATAATGCTATTTATTAATTTTTTTTTTTTTTTTTTTTGCAATTTTTATCTGTTATTTGTTTTAATCTCTGTATTCTTATTTATACTTAATAATTACATATTTCAGAATTATTGTTGGGTACAAGTAAGAAAGAAAAAGCTCTTTCCATAAGTCATGAGCTTTTCTCTAACGTAAAAAAATCTCAGTATATAGTTATATCATTAAGTATTCGTGATTTCAATAAGTGACATTAGGCATGTTAGAAGTATAATATGAAAAGGATTTACCTGGTCTGATCCTACTTCTTTTTCCTAAAAACCAAAATAAAATGTCGAAATTAAGAGTTGTAGTTCCTTAAATTTTAAACATTTAGGTCACGAAAAATATTTATGCTAATATATATATTTATAAATTTCTTTTTTAAAACTAATAAAAAGACCAAAATTAAGCCCTCATAAACTACAAAGAATATCAAATGTAATGCACAAAATGCTAAGTATGTTTTTAAATTGGAAGACTGGTAAAAAATAAACATTTTACTACTAGTTCATAATGATTCACAATTATGTATTATCGTTAACATGCAAAAATAAAAACTTCCTAAAAGTACTTTCTGTTCAGCCGTCTCATGTCTATATATATAAGATGAAACTTTATTAACTCTCACTAGACACTTATTAACTTCACCGCACTTATTTTATTTACGATGTAATACATACACATCACCATCTCAGAACATAATTTGTTTCTCGGCAATGCAGGCAATAAACGAAAAATAAATCTTTGAAAACATTATGCAAAATCTTGCAAACTAGCTATTTATTTGTTTCTTGTTTTTATAACATTTAGACTTAAACCCTTAAGCGATATTTTGATTTTTTATTCTGTTTCTAAAACAGTCGTTTATATTCTCCGTAAAAAAGAACACAATAAAAAATAAATATTTCTAATATTGTATTTACTAATAATTCTGAAAGTATCACCATCATTATTTATGAGTTTTATTGACGTGCTGGGTTGTCAGAGAGCAGATTCTAATTGGTTGATAATGCTTCAGACGAAGAAACATTGCAGTTCCTTCCCATTAAATACCTATGCTATTACCCAATTACTACCCAACTACTTACCTATCCCGTTTGTCTAGAAAAGAAGAGAAGTAGGAAGATTTGAACTTGTTTGTTACCTCTTTTGGGAATATTAATGGATAAACGATATCATATCGCATTTTTGCGATACTTGCTAAAAAGAAAGCATATGGCATATTATACATCAAAAGTAGTTTGAAATATATTAAATAAATAAAAAAAATAGTTTACATAAATAATTTTGCTACTATGAACATAAAACCACTATAATACAGTAAAAAATTATAATGGATAAAAGGAGATTTTTACTCAACAAATACCTTCCAGTTTCTCTATAAAAGCAGAAAAGAAAATCAACATTAGATATCTCGCTCCACTCTAAATGAATACATAGATTAGAAATTAATGTGGTGCTTTTGTCTTTTCAATTTAGAAGCTTCAAAGGAGTCACTTGAATACCCTTTTAACATTCTATTTGCTGCCACGGATGGTTGGCTACTTAGTACTTTGCGGGTGTGAATCCATACAGCATTGAGGTAATTTCACGCATTTCTAACAAGGGTGGCAAACTCATTCTCTTTTTTTTTTTTTTTCTTTTGCAAAGGCAATTTCCCTTAAAAAAGAAAAGAAAAAAAAAAGAATAAGGTGAAGTTCGAAATCCATTTGTCTATAGGCCACTCCTCCCTTTCACCTCTGAAGTGCGGCATTCTATAAAAGGTTTTGATTCCCCATCTGATGAAAGAGATTGGATCCACAGGATCCAAGATGGATGGATGAAAGAAATTAGATACTTTATTTAATTATCCAATCAACAGTATTCGTGTCAATTGGACCGAACAGTTCAATTTCGAAGAAAAGGAATTTTTTTAATTCGTCGTAATAGAATTACAATATAAACTTATTTTATTTTAAATTGAAACGCATAATTAATTGAAACATAAAATTGCCTCAGAACTAAAATGAATTTAATTTCTATGGAAACTCAATGAAATGTCCAATACTCGTAGGAAATCCGTCGTTTAAATGTATAATTTGAGTAAAATTTAATGACACTGTCTAAGTAAACACTTTCCCAATAACACTCATTTAATTTGTAAATTTTGTTGAAAAAATTTCCACTTCATTGATATTGTCCTTAAAACTCCTGATTCCGAAGTGTATTTTAACGACAGGGTGAGAGATCAATTAAAAAAGTATAATTAATAGAATCTAAACTGAAAGTTTATGTTTACAGCAAGTGTTCATAGTGTCGCCCTTCTCAGCAATGTTTGAAATATAATTAATGGATATTTTACATTTATTTAAGAATTATTGGAGAAACATGTAACAAATATCACGATCAAATAGCAATTTTAGTAAAACGCTTAATTTTATACAAATGAAAATTAGATAAACTGCGTATAATTTGGAAGGTAAACAAATAAAAAGTAATTTTTAATTTTTAATTATTAATTTTTTATTTAATTTTATAATAATTTTTTATAATTTAATTATTTATTTATAATAATAATTAATTAATTATTAATTATTATAATTATTAATTTGTATTATTATTCAAAAAATTAAAATTAACAATTTTATTTTTTTTTTGATTATTTTTTACTGTTCATTTTTAATTATATTATTTTTTGAGATGTATTACCACCAAAAATCAGTGTTAATTGACTATTCCATTATAAATATTTAAACTATCTGACATTTTTTACTTACATATTTTTTTCCAATTCCAGAAACATAGATGGAATAATATATAAATACTACTAATATAATATAAAAAAATAATAAATTAATTATAAAATAATGTAAAAAAATGTTTTGATGATTATATGAATTTTGATGTAAATTACAATCGCTTATATTTTCAGATTTGTAATTTAATTTTATTATATCACTTATTTTTACAATTTTCAAAATGTATGTACCTGTAAATATTGTAGAGTAAATCGATTTAATTTGAATTTTAAGATAAAATGGGTTAGAAAAATTACCACTATCCACCACATAGCTTTTAAAATTATTTTTGAAATATACACAAATATCAAAAATAATCAAAACTATAATTTCAAAATGAGTATTTATATTTTAATTTTATACATATTTTCATTTCTCCGGCAAGAGGATTGCTATTCTGTCATTTTGAAAGGGAGGGACGAAGGGACGACGCGTCAGGCCACTCAATTACACTCGAAACAAGGGCCACGAGGTATGTAATCGTCTGCGGCCTTGTTCCGACGTACTCCTCAATAGGCAACCCCTCCCCTTTTCACCTCACGTGCGTAGGTGTCTTAATTATATTAGACATTCTTTAGGACATCCCCAACAACACAGAATATGTCATTCGTGTGCAGGAAGACTTTAAATCATTTGCATTTTATGCTTTCATGTCGAAATAATTAAATTTTTGTCAATAATGAAGTCCCGTTAGACTTCACGTTAATTAGTTTTACATTAAACAACAAAATCGGGCTAATAACGAGAAGTGGGAAAGAGAAAAGTTTTGAATCGCATTTTCAAACACCATGGGATTTTCTGAGAATTTTATTCATTCTAATTTATTGAGCTGTTCGTAAAAGTTTCCGCATCGTTTTAAAAGCATTTGTACACGTGACATTTCTGAGTCAGGCAGCGTTTGAAATTTCAATTATCTGGATTAAGCAGCAACATAATACAAGAATTTCATCCCCTTCAATTAATTTCTATGAGGCTTGGCGAGTTAATTATTTAATGACATTAAAATTTCTTACACAAAAGAATTCTTATTTGTTCGAAATGTGCGATTAATTGCTTTTCGTCCTACGCAGAATGCTTAGTGACAGTGTTTCATTGAAGCTATCAGTGTTAATTAGCTACATTTCTTTTAAATTCCATTTACCAAACATGCATCTTTCGCCTTTGTAATTTGCATACTGATTTCAAAAACGTTTAAAACCGGACAGTATTCCTATCAAAGGTGCATTCTTTGATAGAAACATGTAACAAAGTAATTCATTATGGTCTAAGGATAAGCTAGTAAAGGAATTTGCTGTTAAGTTAAAATAATAAGACGATGAATCTTATAAAATGTTTCCAAAAATTGCTCCCTAGCATCATTCGATATATATATATATATATTGCAGCAATGTTTCCTCACGTGAAGAGTTTTTCATTTCATTCCCATGAGAGAGATTAATGTTATGTTATTTGATGTATATAATGAAAACCCATCACTCAAATTTGACAGCAGACAAGCAGTATATTACACACAAGATAGATAGATATATTACATACAATTAGTGTTTTGTACTAATGAGAAAAACCGAATTAAATTGTAATGAATGAATTGTACCTGCCATACAAATCTGATAGCATATATACGGTATCATGTACAATGAGATCCAGGAAATTAGCGAATGTCTATGCGACCTTCACAGGTCGAAACAACTACAGATTGAATATGAAATCTATCCCAAGTTGCTCCATCGTGATTGGTGATAAAACACAAACTGATAAATGTCTACTCCAATGAGAGGTGAGGTGGATCAAGGGACCTTCTTGACGGATAGTCTTAAAAGGAGATCTTAAAGGAGGTGAAGAACGAGAGAGTACTGTGACGAGTGGACCAGAAGTGTTGTTTTTCTCTGAAGTGACTGAATGGGCCGGAGTTTCCTCCTGTTTCCAAAGTGATCTTCTTGTGGTTTCGTTAATCACGCCGTGTGATAATTAATGTCTGCAGCAGACCGGGTAATTACATTCCATGTACACTCGAGAACCCTGAAAAATCTTCTACTTGTGATTTAATCGTGCACTTGTGATAAATTTTTATTCTTAATTTTTCATATCTTTATATAATAATCTAGAGTTCATTATATATATATATATATTATATGTTTGTAGGTGGGTAACATATGCATAAATTTTCATTGCCAGCATTTTAAGTAAGTCAATTTAATTTCATCACAGATACAATAGATGATACAGATTAGAATCCACAATTGTTTCAAAATAAAATTAGAAAAATAATATCGAATGCAAATCAGCAACGAATGCTAACAGTGATAATTATAAATTATTTGAAATATCTTAAAATTAAAACTTTCGAGATATATATATATATTTCTAGGAATAAAAACTATGGTATTAAAGAAATCACTTATTCCTTTAAAAAAAAAAAAAATCACTAAATGATGTCGGATGATCGTTGAAAATAAGCTACTTAATCATCCTACTATCAAGTTAAAAAGTTCATTAAATTATTTAAATATGTGATTGCCGTCCTTTCATACAGAATTATGACCACTGCGCACTGCAAAATTTTGCTTGGATTGCTAAAACATGAATATAAAATAAATAGTATTGATTTAAATTAAATTTTAAATAATAATCTCAAAATCACTTTGTTGTAATTGTTACATACCAGTTTTCGAATAATGTCGTTCCTCTTCATTTACTAATGAGGATGGTAACATTTGTTGCAGTCATCCAATTGATTGACCACGCAACAGATACTCCTCCCCATCCGAGCACTAGCCGGGAAAGGAGGAGTCGGGGTCAAATTTTGGACACGTGCCTTCCGCTAAATTAAAAGACCCCCTGCAGGTCGTACCCGAACACTAATAAAGAGAAAAGTTACTCGCGCTCCATCCTTCTAAATGATTTGGGATTACGGCTTGCGAATTCCGACCGTTGCCGGGTTACCCAACAAGGGGAAACGGAAAAGCGAGCGATAAATGGGGGCCTTTATCAATCCGTTCTAATATTCCATCTATACTATTAAAATTCCGCTCTTTCCAACATACTGCCGTCTTTTCATTCTTATTGGAATCTCTTCATGCTATAACTTGCAGATTTCTTTTACGTTTTTTTTTAAATACGCGGAATTGCTTTGGGATGTCTGTATTTCTTTTTGATTTATACCAACATCTGCTCTTCCTTCCAATTCCACGACTTCAACATCATTCTCGAAGCACCTAGTTTTGCTGTAATTCGTTGGGGGACAAAAATCGCACAGCCTTTAATATTCACCTCACATTATAACTCTTTCTCTTTAAACGTCAGGCCCTGACGTTGGGAGACTGACTAGCGCTCTGGTGCCAGAGGTTTCGGGTTCGAGTCCCGGTGAAACCATGCATGTTTGTAGTGGTTCGGAATTCCCTTTAAGCCATAGGTCCCGGTTTAATATGACTGCAGAGAGTAGGGCTGACAACCCTACCCCGTAAAAATATTCAACGTCCCCGAGCCAAGTCAGACTTTTACCTACGGCATCACAACAGAAGCTGCCCCTTTCCCTTCAACGATAAGTCCCCAAGTTTGTGGCCTGACCTAGATGGAGGCCAAGTGGGATAAGAAACAACAACACGCTTTCGCTTTGTCTCCTAAGAAGCTCATTATAAGAGGGGATAAAACTCTGTACTCTATAACTATAACCTATAAAGTGACATTAAAAAAATATTCATTAAAATAAAAATTCCTTATTACTGAAAAGAAATAAAAAAACAGTACCTTTAGTTAAATTAATGATATTTGTCACACTACACTGAATAGTCGTTCTGCGACATTTATAAACGGGGCTTTGTTAAAAACTCACTAGTATCTTTAACATTAAATAAATAAAAATGCAAAGCAAATTTTTTTTTGCAAAATCTTTTTTTATCGCTTGTTTCTTTTATCTAACAACTAACACAATTTAAAGATAGGCTATTATAATGTGGAATTCAAATTATAAAAAAAAAATATTGGTTAAAATAAAGCTTTCAAGGTGCATAAAAACTCTTCTGTATCGTTCAGTGTCTCTGGGAGTTTTCGCCTTTGAGCTACATCCCACATAATTAGAGCTAAAATTATTTATTATTATTGCATATTTTTCTATATTGCGTCGTTTATCCTAATTATATTCGCATCTCAACATTTCATATTTAACTGCAAAATATTTTGAAAAAAATAAATGTAGCATTTGTATCTTCCCTTACCCTTTCTTTTATAGCCATTCTTTTAAATAATTCGTAAACGATAGTCTAAAAAAAAGTAGAGTAAGCCCATTCCTTCATTCTCCTCTTGAATGAATTTCTAAATCTTGAAGGAATTAGGTTATCATTGTATTTATTGTTATTTGTCGTTAAAATTAGTTTAACAATGAGTTATATAAGCCAGCGGATTGGTGGATAATAAGTTGGGTTTTCTGAACTGAAGAGGTACGATTGAAAATATGATAAGCGAAGCTGAACTCCCAGTTCCACAGTGCCGGGAGTAGGCACAATAAACACCAATAATAAAAAAATGGGAGTAGGCACCTTCGTTCGGTTCACAGTGATGTAGAGGAATACGCAACCTCTCGAGTTGCCATCTATGGAGTCGAGCCTTCCAAAATTGGGGTGACGAAGTGAGAGTGCAGTGAGAGAGAGAGTGTTGCACTCGCCACTAAAACCCCTGTTACACTGAATACTCTGCATATTTGCCGTTCTAGTGGTAAATGACTCGAATTTAAAACGACAAGCATTGACAAACAATAACAAAGAATGTGTTATTTGCATTTTATTTAATAATCACAATTATGATAACTTATAAGTATAGTAAAAAATAATTATTAGTAATACTCATCGATGCAACAGCCCCATGCCCCATGTGGTCCAAGGGCGCCTGCCTACTGGTAGATTTCAAGATGGAACACGTTTTCCTTTTAAGGATTGGGGGTGACAGCCCTACGCTCTACAGTCATATGAGACGGTAATCTATGGTTTAAAGGGATTCCGAACCATTAGAAACATCCTTGGGACCGCCGGGACTCAAATTCGAAACTTGTGTCATTGAGCGCCAGAGCGCTAGTCATTCGGCCATCAGGCGCTATTATTATTATTATAAGTGATATATATCCGCATCAAATTTTTCATTGATTCAATTGATTCATTGATTCATTGACCAATTTCGTTGATAATAAAATCTGTATTTTTAAGTAAAGACAAGAATATATATTTCGAAATTATATTTTAAATCCCCGACTCGTGGCTCAGTGGTAATGTGCGCCGCTGGAGAGCATCACGACTGAGGTTCAATATGCTGGCGACTTTGTTGTAGACACAGTCTCAAAAAAACGAGTTGACTCGATGGCCTTCATGATGTTCATCATCTTGCTACGTTAGTCGGGTTTCTTGGATTCCTTCCATACGATAAACAAATGCGTAGTAGTTTCCTTTAAAAATCCTTCCGGAAGGCACTGTCCTCCTTCTACTGGGACAGGGAGCCAAGTCTGACTTTTACCTACGGTTGTTCTATCACAGCATCTTTTTCTCTCTCCATGAGTGGATTACTTAGGAGTTATTCGTCCCCCACTGCAGGACGCAGAAGATTAGAAGCGCACAAATTATGTTTTATAATTTCCAAATTTAGCAAATTTATGCATTATAAATTCCTAGTTTAGATATCTAATTGTTTATGGAAGACAAACTACGTTCTTTGTTGAATATATTGAATTCCATTATCATGATGAAAATCATATCCTCGGGAAAAATAATGAACGTTACAATTGCAACAAGACTCATGAAAGACCCTTCCCCATTGAAAACAATTGACAGTTTTCTCCTGTACTACCTCCCACACATCAGAAAACTATGCGTACCAAAGGACAATTTCCTTTGAAGATACTCGAGAAGGCCTTCAAGTTTCTGATCCCCAATGCATTGCAAGCGTTCCACATGTCCAAGCAAATAGCTTGTTGAAAGGTCCGATGAGTGTTCAAATTCTCTTTGAAGAAACCCCTGTAGGTGACGCTATTCAGAACATGCATTGAAGCTATAGTCACCGGTATGTTTAATTTACAAACTTTCATTCGAAAGGAAAAACACCTTTTAAAAAGCAAATAAGTTTATTTTTATTATTTGCCATTAATTATCATTATTAGAAATTTTTCAAAGATTTGAAATTTTTAAATTATTCCTTATAACAAAAATGCGTAAGAAACTCTTCATGAAAGATTTATGACTCTATCAATATGATATGATTATATGCATATAGCATTGAAAGCGTTGTCTAGATTTTTTTTTATTTCAGTATGAACCTATAAGAGCTTTACAAGTATGCTACAGAATCTATTCCCTCGCTTTCTCGGCTATCGATAATTTTTTAGCCTTATGTAATCCGACCAGAAACATTAAAATACATGAATTGGGAAGCAAGTCAAGATTCGATATTTGTTTTAGATTATATTAATATTTTTAATAATTACTAATTTGTCGGGAGTTTTGTTCCTCGCCTAAGTAGATAACAATTTTCTTTCTTTTTCTTAAACGTTCAAGAATAGAACTGAAACAATGGAAAAAAAAATATCGTAGATACCTTACTTAAAATAACCAGTTAGCAATATGTTGTCATTTTTATCATAACCACAATACGAGGCTCACCAAGAGAATTGTACCACTGCTTTTAGGATTCTCATACTAATTTGAGAGAATCAAGGAAATCTTTTCAAGAACAGCCATTGAAAAATTAAGAAATTTGAAGCATAATTATAATATAGGGGCGTCGTGGCAATTATACACCAAATTGTGGTGTAATTTGAGTAATTATTGAAGTGCCCCAACATTTAAAAACTGACATCATTTTTAAAAAGTGAAATTTTTAAATACATAATCAGATAGACCATTAAATACATATTCCGTTTGATGACTGTTAAATACTTAGAATCAGTTGTTATTTTTTAAATTAAGAGTTCAATGCGCTTTTTTTTGTTGTTTAATTTTTGTTTATCATTTTTTGTTTGTGTATTTATTTTTTTTACTCGTGCACCGTGACAATTTTGTGTATCAAGAAAAGCATATCTGGTTATACTTCTGAGTAATCACCGAAAAATCCTGTTAGATAGCCTTACATGTGACTTAAAATTCTTACATAAGTTATCATATTCATCGTCGTGTTTACTTGTTGCTAAAAGCCATGATTACAATGTATGCCATCAACAGATTCAAAACTTGGGCCTCCTTCACCCTATCTGATATCTTCACTATTGAGTCACCAGCTAAGTTTAAATGGTTATTAGATTGTTTTTTTTATGATTCCTCTAATTGATTAGTGATTAATAATAATGAGATTGTATAGTGTGCTACACACTTTTCTTTTGGAAATTTTCTCGTTTGATTGTTTTTTAATTTTGATAGATTTACTCAACGAAATCTTTAAAAGTAAAATTTATTTTGTAATTTATTGAAACCAGACTGTAGATAAATTTCACACGACCATAATTTTAATCATTCAGAAAATTAATAATTGAAATGCTTATTAATAAGTAAAAAAATTATCGCTCATAAAATGTCTTTTTATTTATCGACCAAAAATTAAATTCAAATGTTAAATCATTAGGCGAACTGTGATTATTCAGTATGAAAATATATTTTGAAATCCTTGTTGGTTTAAGGATGTTTGTCGCTCTTAAGGTCTAGTGGTACTAAATTACATCCGAAGATTTCAATCTGTTTGCAAACTTACTAAGTTTCAAAAAAAAGTTTAGACTAGTGTATTCACCATGGAATAGTTATAAACAGAGAAAACTTCTCTATTCAACAGTCTTTTTTCGTACTAGAATTTGTCTTGCATTATTTACCATGTGAACAGTAAATTTTTTTTATTGAAATCTAAATAGAATTAAATAATTTAGAGATGTAACGTATTATTTTCGTTTTCATATTTTGGATTCCTGTTTATCATATTAAAAATATGCATGCACAGTTCTATGTGCTTCTTTTAATATAAAATACATGAACCAAAAATATTTCGGGTCAAATGTACATGCCTACGTAGCAGTTAAATCCCTATTCACTGCGGCTTTTGTACTTTTTAATCGCATAAAACTGAAAAAATGACGGTATACTCTTCTCTTCATCCTCCATTGTGCCCTTCCAAATCGAATGGAATAGGTACTAAAATGGGGAGGACTTTAACCCACAATCACTTTATCCCCATTTACTGATGTTGAAATTATTTGTAGTGCAAATTTATTGAAATTAGATTGCGATTGCAATGGTTGCACAGGAAATCTAGATTTTATGATGAGGAAACGAAACCGAGTTGCAACACGGCTTCTACATTTTTTATTAATAAAAGATAGAACGTCAATATTTTTATGCGGGATACACACATTTTGGAAAATGGGGAACATATTGGGAAAATGTACCAACCAGGTACAGATGAACACAAACCGATTTAGATAAAGGGATTATGGTTTTTCAATACTCAGCATTACAGAGTTATTTCAATATTCTCACCGAAAGCCAACAAGAAAGGATGAGACATCGATTTTTCGCAATTGATGCTGTTCCAATTTCGGTGAATCTATATTCTCAAAGGGTTCTTTTGAAATGTGAAGAAATCCAAAAAAATAAAATCATACTTTTGAATACAGTTAATTCAATTTGAGAGAAATTGATTTCCAAACGCAAATGACAGGATAAATAATTCATGACTTTAAAATTGTACCATTAAATTGTTGGCGTCAACACGCTGTTCAAATACTCCTTTTTTTTATGTATTATAAAGAAATACATTTGTATTTCTGTATATGTGTTAGTTTGTATTTCTTAAAAACTATACAAATTAACTATTTTATTAAGTGAATTTGTTATTTTTTATTTATTGCATGACTAAATAGCCTGGAAAAAACTATTCTTTGTTCAAATTAATTTCAATGAAACCAATAAATTTTTATCTTATTAATAAGCTGTAAATCTCTTAATTCAAAACGTGACTGCTTTTGCCAGCATTCACTTAACATCAGTGAAAAAATTCATAGAAATAATTTGGATGCTAAACAAATTAATTTTATTCATCATAACTTGAAAACTATAAGTTTGCATGTTAAATTTACAATACTTGAATTCCTACCATTTTCATCTTTTCCAAAACAAAAATGCACAAAAAAATCTAATTAGTTATTCGCAAATTAATTAACAACTGTTAATTTTGATTACACATCATCAAATGACTTATTTATTGATGCTCAAAATTCTGGTTAAACATTTACATACAATAAATTTATTGAATTAATATTTGATATCAATTCCTCATATTATTTTCATAGTTTGATTTAATGTATATTTGTTTATTATTACTGATTTTGAACTATTTTTTGTATAAAATTTCAGAAAGATATTAGGTATAATCATTTTGCGCATGATGTTATATTAATAAAGAAATACTAACCAAAAACCTGGGTTTTTTTTCAATTCAGAGAAACTTAGCTAAAATATAATTTTTTTTTTAAATAACTTCATAACTTTTTAATAACTTAATACCCTGAATAATTGGAATAAATACTGATTAAGCTACTAAATAACTGATTAAAAATAAATTCTGATTAAAATACTAAATAATATTGATTACTGATTAACCATGAATTAAGTAACCCTGAAGTTTAAAACATCGTACATATGGTAGATTGTTGCAATGTTCTATCAGAAATAGAGGCGTAGTGGAAGTAGTGGTTTAATGTAGCATTATTATATGAATATTTTTCCATAAACTATATCATTTTTTTTTTTTAAATGACAGAAAATAATGTGTCTTTCTAGTAAATTACAACTAAGGTTTATAATTTTGCAGTTGCTTACTTTTTACATTATCAATGAAAATATGAGTGAAATGCCAGTGAATCAAATTGTTACTTTTAATGCAACAAGCAATCATAAAATAGTAGTAATTTATTTTCATGAATAATATAGGAAGCGGTGAAGTGAACAATTGTGTGCCTACATAAATATTTGAAATTATCTTAGAAAATTTTCTATGAAATTTAATCTTTTTTGCTTGCCCATCATTTTTTCTTTTTTGTTCTAATGCAGCTGGCAAACACTTAGACAGCTTGGTCATGGATGCCTTAAGGCAAGCGCTACACAGACGTTACTCACTTTGCATTACCCAGGAAGCGTGTGTAACTTGAAGATAAGTCACGGACGCGGAGTAACAATGTCCCCGCAACGCTCTACGATCCTATTAGGACCGTGACCTACGGTTTAAAGTGGATTCCGAACCACTCCAAACATTCATGACACCGCTGGGACTCGAACCCGAAACCTGCGGTACCGAGCACCAGAGCGCTGGTCACTCGGCCATTCAGGCCCCACTTGCCCATCATTTTATTTTAATTTCCTTCTATTAGGAAAACTCATCGATGACTTTTTTTAATTATACATTATTTTTATTTTAAGTGAATGATGTTAAGAAAAGTTATCTTATATATCGAAATATATCATGTGAAATTGGCCAGGCATTCTATATGTTAATAATTTACAGGCAATTTATTAATTTTTAACGTTTAAAAAAATCAGCTATTAAAAATAAATGTTATATTAAATATTGCATTCAGATGTCATTTTTTCAAAATATTAAATAAACTTATGTTTTTCCTTCAATTGATTAATAACAATAAAATTCTGATTCAATGCGAATAATTTGGCATAAATCAAACTTTTTCTTCAAGCAATTTCACTGAGATCCAATAACCTACGAAAAGAAATATTTAACTAAACATAACATTAAAAAATGTGATTCTGATGCTGCTGTAAGCCAATGCAAAATGTTCTCATAATATTTTTCGATCTCTGCCAGGATGGATTGATTCAAGTTTTGAGTTCTTTTTCCATCATTTTTCAAGCTTCTATTTCTATATTTGTTCATCCTCCGAGAACAATTGATCACTAATTCTGGAAATCAGGAACTAAAGTAATAGTTGAAACTTCACAACTAAATTTTAAAATAAAAACTCAACAAAATGTGAAATGAACGAGGAAAATTATCTGAGTCTTATCTTCATTACGTATTATCTTCACTTATGAATGGTGGACATTTCAAGACTACGATTGGACCTCTGACCTGTTATCTGGCAGTAGGTCAGGTCACCTACATTAGACGTAATAACCATAGAAAAACATTCTTTTATTGACTTCATTCAATATAGCATTCTATATTTATTATTATATCGGATGAATGTAGAATGCTTTTAAATTGTTTTTTGGGCACACGCAGTTTATAACAAATTTATTTTGAAGCCTATGACATAATATATCAGATAGGTGATTGCCATTTGGATGAAAACATAATAATACTCATATATTGATCAAAAGTCATTTTAACTAATTATTGACTTCCTTCAATATATCATTCTATAGAAATCGAGAAATTTCAAGGAAGTCAAATCGAGATGACTTTCTTAAAATTGTTCAAGAAATTTCAGCAACATGGAGTGTAATGCTGGATTTCAATTCAGGTAAAATTCTAATTTCTCCTCCATAAACACTATGTTTTAAGAATCCCTACAACCAGAATTAAGTCGGGTGAATGAAGAGGCCAGGCCTCCGGAAAATATCTGGTTATTACACGATTCTCGCCAAAGTTAGCGCGAAGCAGTTCTTTGACTTGGCGCTCAATGTGATTAGTTGCTCCATCTTGCATGAAGATAATAATCTACAAACATTGCCGTTCCTGCAAAGCAGGAATGACCTGTTATCGAAGGAATTCACTGTACCGTGCACTCGTGACAGCACGTTTTAGAACCTTGAGGAGTGGGAGTTTCAAATAAAAATGTCCGAGGATAAACTCAGCAGTAAATCCACATCATGCAGTCAGAATGCAGTGGTTGTTGGTGCAAGACATTAGGATAAGAAGCACCCCCGCTTGCGGGAATTTTGATTATTCACAGCTCCATCCAAAGAAAAGTACGCCTCATCTAACAATAGAAATTTGCCGAGGTCATGCGTCATCAACTTCCACTCTCGTCAAAGATCGGCAAGCACATTCATATCGTGTTTGGTGGTCTTGAGGTTGCAGCATTTGCACCACGTGGATCTTATACGGATACCATTTTAATTTGGATCGCAAAAATTTTTCGTACTGTCGACCAAAGGAATCGCCAACTCACGTGTCACCGATTGAGCCCTAGCTGAAGAATAGCTGGAAGTGGAGTCTCTTTCAACCACAGCAGTAGAGACTTCTTCTATAGTTTCATTCGTAACTCGTTTCCGCCCTTTTCCTGGCAGCCCACCCAAGTCTCCAGTCTCTTCAAAATTTCATAACCATCTTCTTCAAACCGTTCTTCGGCCCTTTTCGCAAACCCTTTAAACGACAATAATTACGCAGTATATCTACTGATAAAACAGTTTTACCACTAAAGCTCGATCTTTCTTCTGTAAGGGCATGTTTAACGCTAACAAAGGCACGCAGAATGATTTTCTGCCTGTGATTGTAAATCTCTTTATCGGTTTGACTAATTTACATAAGGAATTTTTGAAAATTGGCCCCTGGTCGTCATATTTTTAACTTTTTTTATTGCAGAAATCTTTCCCCCATGGTATATATATACCTTATATACCAAGTTTCATAAAAATCCGTTAGGCAGAAAGGGTTCTGGACGGGTCTGAATAGGTTCACTTTAATTATAGCCACCCTGTATATGACATGCATATATTTTTCACAAACTATATTAGAATCTGTATTATTACATGAAAAAGAAGGAACGGAAATAATTATAATTTCATGAATGCTTTTTAACCTTCCTGAATAGCTGGATGCATAGTTGAATAAGTATTTAAATTGTCAGGTCCATTTAGCAATTTTTTCAAAATTCCTCATAAAGTAATATCAAAAATATTCCTTACTTATTTGAAATGTTAATTTTATCATTCGAGCATCAGTTATTTTATATTCTAGTCACTTTTATAGTGTGTGATTTTATTAAATTAAAATAAAACTACATTAGCTTTTAAAGCCATGCCCTTTTAGAGAAATCTCCTACTAAATGCACATGCAATTGAATAAAATGATTTGAAGGTTTCTAAGAAAGATAATAATTGGATAAATTAACTTTCTAATAAAAACTCAATTTAATAAATACAATCAGATACTTACTTGTTAGAATATTTACTTAATGGAAGTTCTGTAAGAATTCTTACAGAACTTCTCAACACCCACACTTAATTGCTCAATGAAATAATATTATTCATAAAAAATCTGATAATCAATCGATTAAGTCCAGTCTGTCCATTAATATTCTACTAATTATTGCAGTTTGAATAAAAACATAATCGTGCTTGGTAAAGCATATATGAAAAGCAAATGCGGTTATTATTCTTAATTCAATATGGATACTTCTTTTAAAGTTAACTGTACTTCAAAGAAATGATGTAATTCTATTTATCCTCTCTCGCCAACAGCCCAAGTGAGAAATGTTCAAGCAAAGTTAATTGCTAACAGCTCAAGAAATTGTCGCGCTCGGCTCTGAGAAATAACAAGCTAAAACTTTAAGAAAGTTGACGTTTATTTGGATAAATGTAGATTTTGTCGATTTCTCATCTGCTGGCTATGTTGAACAGAAAGAGCAAAACCGGATACTTCCTTGTTAGTATTTATTAAAAAAAGTAGGCGTCTAAGAGCAAATCAATAAAAAAGGTGAAATATTTGAATGGAAAGATTTTTTAAATTTATTTCAAAGTATGCTTATTTTGGTGCAAAAGAATTATATTTTTTGATTGCAGATTAAAGAAATAGTAAAAAAAAAAATTTTTTTTCCTTCTTTATCGCATTTGAATCTGGAAAGAAAAAAGATGTAAAATTTGTTGGCAGCTTTTTACCGAATATATTTCTGATATAAATGTCTTAAGAATAAAGATTTAGTAAAATAAATTTTAAAGAAACAAGATGAAATAAAATATATTTTAATCATAAATAAAATAGAAGATGTATTTACATTTTTCTGGGATCGTTTTCCTTAATTGTGATTTAGCTAATTTTATGAAAAAAAAAACTTATTCAAAACACTTATTAAATTAGTTGCTTTAAAACATTTAGTATTCAAAGCTCCCTGTAGCAAGCAGCAAAAAAGAATAGCTCTGAGGTTTTTTTGACGCTGCGACCTCTTTTTGCTAGAAGTTTTTTTTTTTTTTACTTTTTGCTGAGGAATCGAAATCTGGCAGAAAACAATAATATCTCTCTTTGCTTACAAATAAATTATAGCGTATAATATAATGTTTTAAGAATTAATTAATTTCATTTTTTAAAGGTTTATTGAATAAAAATTTATTTTTTTATGAAATCATGAATATGTTGACTCATATTGCTGATCATTTCAATTCCTTCTATTAGCTCACACTCTCCCTATACATATCTTGTTCAAATTTTCAATCGTTAATAAAATACTTTTTATACATACACTCATCACAAATACATTTTTTCAAAATTGTAGTGGATGACACTTGATGCTATTACAGTTTTTTCGAATACTAATTCAGTAATTAAATTTAATTAATTAATCTTAGTTTTTTTTTAGATTTAAGTTGCATATATTTACCAATAGATGGCTCCAGATAAACTTAAAAAAATGAATGAAAATTATTTATAAAGGACTTTCTGCAATATAGTGAAAAAAAGTAGGAATTGACTGAAATTTTTTTTTTTTAGATATTACTTGTTTTTTAATGCACAATGCATATATATGGTTTTTATGCATATATATTTAATGTATATATATGATTTTCTTCAGATCACATAAATGTAAATGAAGTGTTCTTCTTTTCAAGTTCAATTTTGATAAAGTTCATGAAAATATAAAAATACCTTTAAATTAAATAAATAAAAGTTATAAAAGCTTTGGCTGCACACTTTTTTTATTTTACATATACTCTAATGTGAAAACTATGGCATAAAAAGTAATTAAGTTCACCAAATAATAGAGCTAAATATGTAAAAATTAATAAATATTATATAAATAAAAATATTAGTTAAAATTATTTAAAAATATTCACTGTTTGATAAATTATCTTTAGGCAAAAAATAAAAAAAGCTTCAAAAGTTATAAATAAAAGTTAGCTATTTCTCCTAGAACTATGTGTCAAAATTCTTACTTAATTGTAAAATTTACAGCTTATTTTTACTAAAAAAGCAATTTTCCTCAATGAATTTGTTTAGTATTAAAATATTCAGAAGAGGATTCAGAACTGCTAATAGTAAGCAGAATATAGGTCAATTTAGTACTATAACTAGTTATTTGAACCGTTGCTAATTTGAATTTTAATATTAACTGATAATCTTAAAATATTATAAGTAATTCACCATGTAAAAAAAAAACTATTATAAGAAAAATTTTGAATAATTGTATAAACATTTTTTAAAAATTTATTTAAAAAAATGCATATGTATTCCTAAATTTATAAACTTTACCCAGCAAATCTTTACTCAGAAAAAAAAAAACGTTATTCATCAAATTTACTTGATTGAAAAGTATCTTTTAAGATGTCCATTTTTATAGTAATCTGAATAATTGTGTGTTTAGTAAATTTGTCACTTTTGAATTTTAATATAATTTTAGTTTGCGTGTCAACTAATTGAAGGTAAAGTTATAGTGGTAATTCTAAAGTAAAGTTTTGCAAAGACAGCGAACAAAGCTTTTTGCCTGTCAAAGGTAGAACAATTATTCAGATTCATTAGATTTAATCCATTGGTTTTTGGCATATTACTTGATCCAGCATCTTCCGATTAAAGCGTTTTTAAGTTCTCAGCAAGAATATCTTGAATGCATATCATCTTTATTTCGAACTTTCCAAAGAAATTCACCAAGTTAAGTCTCAAATTATGCATGCTGTTACAATGTTTTTCGAGAATTTTGCTATTTATTTATTCGTTGAAGGGAATTTAAAACAATTTGACAGAAAAATATTTTGTAATTTTTCTTTAAACACATGTGCGAGTTACTGTGTTTCCTCATTATCTGCATCAAAAGTAAAGTATTGTTTAATTTAATAATAAAAATAATAACTGCTAATAAAAGTAAAGTATTGTTTAGTTTAAGAATAAAAATAATAACTGTTAATAAAAAAAGTAAAGTATTGTTTAGTTAATTAATTTATTATTTAGCATCACAAGTATTAATCCTTCAGTGACAATTTCTCTTTATATGAACAGTCTTAGCTTCATATTTAATTACATTTATACAGAAGTACTCATACTCAGTATTGTTACTCCTCAACATTTGTAACTTTACTTTTGATAATTCATCTCTAAATAAATATTTCAAATTTAAAAAAAATTAAAATATTTAAAGCATAAGACTTCATGTTAAAATTTATTTAATTTTTTTATTTACAATTTTTACTTAAAAAAAATATAAAAATCTATGACTAATCTGAGAAAACCCTCTTAAATTTAAAAAAATAAAACCTCTGCAGCAGAAAAGGATGACACTTGGCAATTTCATGTTAAATATTAATTATTTTAACCTGTTGTAATTTGTATATAGTTTTTCTTCGTGCAAATAAAAAAAATGCATGCATGGTTTTTATCTCAAATATATATGGATAACTCTGTTAAAGGGGGACGGTTTTCAAATTACACTCATGTCCATAAATTAAGGATAATTCAGAATCCCACAGAAATTGAACTCTAAAATAAAAATTTCACCTGTAGAATAATCACACACATCTTGAAAAAGAATATGCAAATTACAGGAAACCACCAGATGGCGCGGATAGTACGTCACAATGACGAGAGTGTAAGAGAGGGGTATATAAGGAATGGTGTCAAAGAAGTAAAATTGTTCACAAGCGCTTTAAAAAGTCTTTCAGTGCAATAAGCGCATAGTTATGGCACAAAGGAAGCATTTGAATGATTTTTTACGTGGTAGAATTATCGGACGACTGGAATGTGAACGTACCCAGCTGGAAGTATCCGAGAAACTTGGAATCGCCCAGAGTGTCATCTCCAGGCTTTGGCAACGATTCCAAGATGATGGTAATGTGAGTAGATGTTACAGCACAGGTCGCCGCCGAGTTACAATGCCGAATGAGGACCAGTATTTAGCAGTTACTGCCAAAAGAAACAAACGGAGCACAGCATCAGGCCTGTCTCGTCAACTCTCTTCAGCTACCGGTACGACAGTTTAAGGCAGACCGTGTACAGACGCTTAGGGCACATTGGTCTATATGATCGTAGGCCTATCAGATGTGTTTCACTTACCGCAACTCCCTGTCGTCGCCCTGTGTGATGTTTTCCGACGAGTCCAGGTTTAGTTTGCTGTCTGATTCTCTCCGGACTTTCATATGGAGAGCGGCAGGTACCCGTTACCACCAAGAGAACACCATTGAACGTCACCATTACGGTGGTGCAGGATGGCTCGTTTGGGGAGGAATTATTCTTGGTTCCAGAACTGACCTGCATGTTCAGAGTGTAAGGATGACAGGCCACATCTATCGGGATGTCATTCTGGAATAACATGTACGTTTGTTTGGGGGCACCATGGGTGCTGAATTTCTGCTTATGGATGACAACGCCCGTTTTTACCATGCAAACATTGTAGACGAATGCCTTCAATTGGAGGATATCACCCGTATGGATTAGCCAGCATACTCACCGGACTTGAATCCAATAGAGCATGTGTGGGATATGCTTGGCCGACGAATTGCAGCCCGTCAACCCCCTCCCACCTATCAACCGGAACTTCTGAGGGCATTGAGGAGTGGTGTAATATTCCCCAAGATCAGATTGATAATTTGATACTCAGCATGCCTAGGCGTTGTAAGGCCTGTATTGCATCGTCTGGGAGACATACTCCATATTAACCATCATACTAACCATGTTATACTTTTTTTTGTAAATAGGTTCTTTTTGAAATTTGCTCCAGGGAGTAAAAATCGCGATTTTTATTAATTATGTCAAACATATAGCATCTTTTTTGCTCTTTACCTTTGTTTAATAAATAGACTTTACAAATAAGTTAAATTTGTTTTGATTCTGTCTCTTTCTTTGCCTGAACTTCATTATTCTTAATTTATGGACATGAGTGTAGATTCCTGTCCAAAACTCGCACCTTTAAAAAATCATATAAATAATTGTGTTATTAATAATAAAATACTCCTCTGCCCACCGCAGACCCTTGGAAACTGAAATTTCTTCTTTGAATGTATGCAAATAATTAAAATCTTTTATTAATTTTTAATTTATTGGTATTTTATATAATTTATTTAATTATAAACTTTGCATTAGATTTGTTACAATAAAGGCTTTTCTACGATAATACGCCTATCAAATAAGTTATTTTTAAGAAGATTAAAATAATTCAGAGTAGTTTACTAATCTGTTAAAATGGTTGCGAAAATTGGCGTTATTGAGTTTATTATCATTTTCTTTAAGAAATTATCCATCTCAATAACAAGTTGAATCTTAATAAAAATTTAACCCCTTATTTCTTAGAACAAACGAAATGTATTGTAACTTTTATTCAAAAAGGATCTTATATTTAATATTCCTACACTTTTATTAAAAGACCATTGAATATTTGATTTATTTATTTCAGAGAATCGGAACTTATTGCGATGCTGCAAAATGCAAAATTTCCCCCTCCAGATCCATTAGAGGAGTTAATCAACCAATTTCGGAAGTGGAGAGACGAAAAAGTTTCGCGAAGTTAAAAGGGCGCGGAATGACTCAGCATTGCCAAGCAAAAAGTTAAACATTAAAAGGATAACCAGGATATATAAGAGTGAGGAATCTAGGGATAAAAAAATCAAACCATCGTGGGCAGCCGTGTTTAAGTAGTGAAAGTCCTCTTCTATTAATCCTGGCGTGGAACGGATGTTTGTGAGTGAGCTCGGAATCCACGTTCAAACTGTAGGTCCCTCTAATTAGCCCAAAATGTACACAAAAATAACCGTAGAGCGACAAACGGAACCAAATGAAACCTCTTTTATTAAAGAAAAGGTCTTCTTAATTACGCCATAATCGTAAGTGTCTCTTCTAATTCTTAATAAGCAACTTCAAAATTATTGAAACGTTAATTATTATCGTTTAATTATTTAGTGAGAAAGAAATTCCACAATCCAGTGAAATGTTAGGAAGATTCCTGAAATTAAAGAGATATAGGAATCAAGGGGAGATGAAATGGCATTAAATACATTATTATTATTTCTATAAAATCTGATAACAAATATTACATGAAAATGTTAAGGTCATTGTTATGATTCATCAGGCAACACTTATAATTCTTTAAGAAGATGTTGATTAAATCTGCATTTAATTAGCCTTGTATTATTAAAGGGAATTTATCACAGTTATTGAAAAATATGACTTTATCATATTCATAATATTTTCATATTATGAATAGGACTTTATCAAAGTCATATTCTTGATATTTTCATGTAATGTTTATTAACAGATATTACAGAAATAATAATAATGTATATAACGCCCATCCCGATAAATTTCCCTGATTTTTCTCCTGCAATTCTTATATGGACTGAACTGAACTACAACTGATTTTTGCATTAATTCCTGTTATTTAACAATATATCAGAAAACAATTCACATTTAAGTCAAATGTTTGCCAGAATCAACAAAAAATAAAGGGAAAAAAACAATAATAAGAGAAGATCAACAAATTGAAAGTTCATCTATATGAATCAAAGAAAAGAGAGAGTTAAATATATCTAACGCATTACAACAGGAGGCGAACTAGCAGCTGCTTTTAAAAATAGCTTTTAGCTAATAGTTATTTTACTAATAGCTATTACTGATGCTATTTTTAATAACTTTTAGCTTTATTTTAATAATTATATCTTTATTAAAATAAAAAAGAATCTAAATCAATGTATTGAACAAAATCTATTAAACTAAATTTCAAAAATCTGCTTGCTGGGTTAAAAATCAAGCGTATAAAATATAGTACTGAAATTTTGATGATATGTAGTTTTATCGCTTTATTTTCCTCAATTATGTTCCGTAATATTTAAGACATTTTTGTAGATTGGAAAACAAGACACCTTATTATTTAGTAAAACAAACCAAATTTTGGAAAGATTTATTTATGGTTTATGTGCGTATATTACACATATTATTTGTTTATTTATTTATAGCCTCCAAGAGAAGAATGAAATTGTGAACGAAACAATAAATCTCTCTCCGTTACATTTCATGCTGTAATGGGTGGCACATATATGTGAAAATAAAAGAACAAAGAGTAAGTTGTTGTTAACATGATGAGCAAATTACTTACGTTCTCATTCTATATATTTATGCAGACACCAAAATATATTTAATTCAGGTATTTTCACTCGTCAACATTCCCATGTCAATTCGGCAGCAATTACTCACTGAGCTTCTTCCCAATCTATGCACCGGTATTAGTTCGAATCTCCTCACCCCCTCCCACATCAACGAAGTTTTGCAAATTAAATTAGACACAGCTATGGTAATAAGCAATATCCTTCCCTTCCCGCTTCTTCGTCCCCTCACTGTACGAAAGCCACCTGTAAGAGGGAACGAAAGCTCTCATTTCCTCTCATTCAAACAGCCCTTCCATTGTCACGACCCTCCAGCGGGATCCAACGCTGAGATGTGTTCGAAAAGGGCGAAACCTAACGTCTCGCATTCCCAATTAAATTCCTAATGGACATCTCTGGTTCACCACGGATTGTGACGCGTTGCCTTCATTATGCTCACAATCCGATTTACCTCTGCTTGCCACATCCAAGATTGAATTTCTTTGTTATTTTGCTGCTGGCATTACACGATCGGCGATAAAAATTGCCTAGGATTTTTAATCAAATCTGAAGAAGATATTGTTCTGGATCGAGGTTTTGGACTGCGTACAAAAAAAAAAAAAAAAAAAAAAAACCCTCATTCTTTTATTTAAAACGTTGATGCATTTTGTAGTGTATTACAAAAGTATAATGCGAGTTTTTACAAAATTAAGTGAACAGTAATGAATTAAATTAAAAATATGCAAAATAGAAAACATATGTTAATACAAAAAAGAAAAATATGTGAAAAGAAAAATAAATGAAATGTGAGCGTCCTGGTAAGAACTTCGAGGTTTTAATAAAGGTTCTTAAATTAAAAGAAAAGTTACTTTCACTTGCTTTAAAAAGATTTTAATAAAAAAGAAATCATATTATTATTCTTATACAAATGCTAAAACTTTTATTCGAAATAAATTGTTAATATTAAATGTTAATTATGTTATATTTAAAAAAAAACACTTTTCAAAACGTTATTTTTCCTTTTAAATAAACAATTTTCAAAAAGTGGGTTTTATCATATTAATCGAATTACAATTTTAGATCTAAAGTAATAAAAGATCATAACATATGTTGAATAATTTTTTTGAATATTTTTAATTAAAATTAAACCTAGAGTTGTAGAAATTTAAAAATAATACATAAATACTTCTTTCAAATGCAGACCTTTTCATCTATTTAATCCGTCTTTATTTTCAGTTTATTTCCAAACACATAAAAACCAGATGGTAATCATTTAAATTAACTCTACCTTTTTTTTTGTACTTCACACACTATAATAATTTTCCCCATGTTCATTTTAATTAAAAATATAATTAATAAATTTGATCATATTTTGAAAACAAGTGATATTATGTTATTATTGACGTTATATAGTTTTGAGCACATATGAATTTTTCAGCAATTCTAATTATGCTTTAAAACGATGCATATTTGATGAATATTGCACTAGTATGTTGTTTGGCCTTGAAAATAAAGTTTCATGGCAGGAATTATCTGGCCTTCCTCGCATACCACACCCTAGTGTCGGGCAGTTATCACTAAAAATTTTCCCAAAATCTGTCGATGTTTCCCTGCCATCGCCCATCATAGAAGATAAATAATATGTAAAATGTAATTGCATATTTATATTTGTTCATAACATAAAGGTGAAATAATTTTCTTACCTTTTCCTTATTATTTACACTTTTCGTGATTATTATTACCTCTATAACTTTCTCATCAAATAATAATAATAATAATTAATTAATTCAACATTTATGTTTAAGAACAACATGATTTATACTTGTGAACATCATTAACATTCAAAACAGTCTGAGATGGCTGGGTATAAAAAAATCTGCAGTATGTAAAGACTTAATTAAGTATTTTAATATAAAACTATACGAGTAAGGGAAATGGAAAAACTGAGCACAGATAGTGTTTCAACATCGTCATTACAAGCGACCCTGTTGTCGTTGATGCCGAACGGCGGGTGAGGATGTGGAAAGGGGGCTTTTCCAACCACATTTCCTCGCTTCCGCTTTGACTTCCGACTGAGTACGAACGACTCGGAAAGTGCGATGCAAGTTGGGTGGTGGGTTTTAATGATATGAGAAACGACAATCTATCGCCTCTAGCCTCTGCTTTAAATGAGCAAGAGAAAAACTTGTAAACAAAAAAAGCCCTAGATCACAAACGCTGAGATTCGAGTTACAGTTTTGGACAAGTCAAAAACACAGTTCTGAATATATTTCAGATTACAGGAAAGTTGACATTCTCAATCTATCGACACTGTGCTCTACTCATCTAGAAAATGAGACCTTTTGTTTTCTTAAAATATACCAAATTTCTTTAATGCACTGATTGATGAACAGCAAGATGATATACTACTGTGCCCAAAATAAGACCAATTTTTTTTTCAAAAACTCTTTATTCTTCCAAATTTATTTCATCGGCTTCAAAGTGATCCCCTCCGGGCACAATGCACTTATGCCAACTTTTTTTCAAATCCTCAGTGCATGCTGAAAAGTCATCGGCAGGAAAAGACAACAACTCTCAAACTCGTTTAAAGCAAATGGAGAAATGAAATTTATTATTATTATTTAGCAAAAGGTAATTGGAGAAATGAAATTTATTTAAATATTGTATTATTATTATTATTATTATTATTATTTTAAGACATCTTCCAATTAAATTTTAATAAATGTCTCGAGAATATGGTTTTAAACTAAAATTCTGAGATATTTTATATGAAGAGAAAAGATTAAGCAAAAATATAACAGAATAGACAGAGACATTTTTTTTTATTAGTTTATAATATTCTATAAACATTTTTTTTTAAAAAGCATTAAGTTGCTTTAAAAAATCTATCCATCAATAAACGAAAATGAAAAATAAACATTGATCTCCATGCCGGGTTAATTAAGACGATTAAAAATTCATTTGACGGGCATAAATTTTAATATAATTAAACAATATATTTAAAAATTAATAAATTTTTAAAGTAAATTATGATAAATTTACGTATTTAGTATAGTTTTGTTAACTTTATTGTTTATTAAAAATTAATTCGATTAATTATATTTCTTGTCAAATAATTTACTGCAAAAATGTTTCATTTTTTAATCTTGATCATTTTCTTGTTAATTTTTTTCTTTGCTTTGAACGACAACTTCGATAAACCGCAAAACTTATTTAGTCATAAATTTAAATAATATATTATGTAAAATGCATGCCTTGTAGCATGAAATTGTTGCAGAAATTATTGTTGTAAATTTAACCATCTTTCAGCTATTCCTTTTTCAGAAATAGCATTCTGTTTAAGACATCACGATTATCTGTCTGTTTTTTTTTTCTGTGGCAACCAAATAATAATAATAATATTTTTAAAAATTAATAAAAGGTAGTAAATTCACCACTAGATATTTTTACATCGTTTACTTGAAGAGACTTGAAAAATGACTTGAAGCCTTTTCAAAAAACGGGGTTTATTTCAAAAAAACGTGTTTATCCACTGATAATACAAATTTGAAAATTAAATTTTATTACCAGTGGATTTATTTATTATCAGTTAAAATTAAATTAAATTTTTTTCGTTTATATTTCTATCGATCAATGTAGAAAAACAATAAAAAAAAAACCGAACAATTTTAATTTTTACGCCCATATTGTTTTTACCCACATTATGAAAACAGCAAATTTCCCAAATTGGCTTCAAAAATTTTGCATCTTTCTTAGTTTCAAAAGAAATTACGTTCAATAGGAGTTGCCGTCAAAATGGTTTATTTTTAAATAGATTTAAATAATGTTTTAACAAATTACAAATCACCTTTTAAGAAATGCGTTTTCAATAAAAAATATTGGCAATTTGTCTATATTGAATTTTTTTATTGTTTATTAAAACGATAATCACTGAGTGAAGTACATAATTTTCAATTATTTTCGTTATTTTTGTAAACGCCACTTTAAAAATCTTGATGTGCAAAGGAAGTATTTATTCTCATTCAAAATTTTTTTTTAAATATATAATTATTTTGAAAATTTGATTGTTTCCACCTTTTTTACTGAAAATATAATTTTATTGCAAATTAAAATTGGAATATTGAGAAATTCAGCAATTATTTAAGTAACAATGTTTTTTTTTTTAAATATTCTTTTTAAAAAAATGTTTTTATATGTCATGTATTTATGTCCTAATACTTTTTGACTCAGTTTATTAAAAACAATTCTACTCGGATCTAAAAAGAAAAAAATACTGTTTTGATAGCAAATGTGAGATATTTCCCTTGCACTAAAAGACAATAAATATTTCGTAGTATTTTGAAATTTCGCATTATTATAAGTATAAGAAATGAAAGCAGACCAATATTTTCCCTGTCAACTATATTTCGAAATTTAAATTGTAAGAAACCTTTGCAATAACAACAAAATAATACAAAAAAACAACTATGTTATAGATCATACAATAAATTAAATCTTTGCACATCTAGTGCTACTTAAGTAGAAAAGTTTCATTCAATGGTTATTCCATCTGTCCCATATATATATAAGTTTTTGCCATAAGTTAAGATTTATATCAAAGGAATTGGGGTGGTGAGTGTAGATACTGCTTTACTAGTCAAATAAAAGCAAATAAAAATTTCTCATCATTTGTTCATGAATTCAAATGGTCAGTGTAGATATGCTGGAAGATAATATCTGCAAACTAGTCAATATAAAGTGCAAATAATAAATTTCTCACATTGAAAATTTATAATATATTTTTTCTAAGTAAGTGGAAAGAATTTTGAAAAATTTATATTTTATAAGTAATTTGAAATGACATTAATATATATATATGTATATATACGTATATATATGTTTGTGTGTTTTAAATTTGTTATCATCAAACTAAGAAAATGAATCATTACATCAACATCCTTAAACATGGATAACACAATAAATTTTACAATAATGAATTTTAGAGTCGGCTTTGCAATAATGGTTTTCTTTATACATTCTACTTCATATTCAAAGAAATTAATTAGTCATCTATCATGAGAAAAATTAAAAGACACCACAAATTTGGCATCCTCCCCAAATATGGATTTTTTAATTCGAATCATTTTTTAAGAGAAATTTTATTAATTATTTCTGCTACACAAGACTTTGTCATCTTTTAAAAACAAACAAAAAATAGGATAAATGTTTTGCGCCATAATGGTGCATGAAATGTTTTTTAAATCATTAAGGGACTCGAGAGCACGAGCCCATCACGGAAAAACGCATATTAGTGTTATGAATTTTTCGAGATATTTAAATCCATCCCAATTAATCCATCTAGATATTCACGCATAGTCACGACCAAATCTTTCCTTTTTCGAAACATTTACTGTAACGCACAGCGATAACAATTCGAAATTCTATCGTCTATTACTTTGCCGCTAGTCATATGCCAGGAAAAATCTATAGATCTTGTTCGTGTCATTTTCATTGGGAAAATCTTTTGGAAGATTGAGTGGAAATTTTAAGAGCACAGAATAATGACTAGAATAATGACTTTTTTTGCAAAGCAGTGATGGATATTTTAGTCCCTAAAATGATGACCTGGGGTATAATTTTAAATTACTTAATAAATTGCAAATTAAAAGATACTTAAATTTTTAAACAAAATTTCACTAATGATTTTATTCTATTTCAGTATTACTGATTATTTAGAATAGAAGCAAATAAAATCCAAAATTATAGTAATATAATAAAAAATCTTGCACTATACTAAATAAATTATGTTATAATGTTCAAAAAGATGTGTTTACTAGAAGTTTGAGAACTTTTTGTTGCTTACTTATATTTATATCAGAGTAAAACACACACTTTATTTATCTGTTGAAAATTAGACTTTATTCTCACGTTTTAAATTTTGAACTCTATTTCAATTCTCTTAATTTTTTAACTTTATTCAAACATTATGAATTTTGTGGGAATGAATATTGTAACTTCAAAATTTTACTTTAATAGTCTTAACTCCATTTCAATATTGTTATTAATGCTCTGTTAAAATGTTTTTGGTTTGTTTCAGTTTCAACCAAAAATATGATAATAGTATTAGTTTTTACATCACTTATGTATTTTCCGCTCGAGTGACCACGCAAGTTCTTCCCTCGCTTATTGCAATTATGCATTGTAAAACACTAAATAGATGCTTCACAGTTGTTGTTATGGACAGATAGTAAACGCATACCTATTCTTCTCCTAACCTATTTCCTTCCAATATTATAGAGCATTTTTAAGAGAAAAAGCCGAAATAAAACTTTTGTTTACATAATAGAAACAATAAAACTCTTATGACCAAATGTATTGCCACACTTGATAAATTTGTTGATGTATTAATGTTGACAATGCATTTCCAAGTTCAAGCATATATCTACAGTGTAGTTATTTTCGATCCAGTTGATAGCAAAAATGAAACAACTACAACTTTCTACAACTTTAAAAAAAAAAAACATCTATGCTACTTTAAAAAGGAAATTGTATAAAAGAAAACATAAAACCCTTACACAGAAATAGCCATTTATCATAATCTAAATCGGTGTTAACGATAATATTCTTATCGATTTTTGAAATAGAACCTTTAAAATTATCTTATATTAAACACAATATATATTTTTATAAAACTTCATTTAATAAAATTTCCATAATTTTATTCAGGGAAGAATTAAATTTTTAATTAATTAAACAGTGAACCTCGTAACCACTCTCTCTGAAAATTTGATTATTCACTTAACATCAGTGTGAAATTTCTTTCTGATCTTTTGAAAAATTTTGAATGCAATTCTTCAAAAATTTTAAATTAATTTTCTTTGAATTAAAAAATCCTAAAAATTGTAAAACTTCGATTTCTAATCCTGATTTCTTTCACATAATACTATTTTTGTTGTAATTATACTGATTTCTGCAGAATTGAATGAGAAATAATTTAAAACATTCACAGCTGCATTTTATTTTTTGTATTTCTTTAATACATGGACATACAGAGCTGATAAATAATTTTTCAAAACACCAATTTATAAATTTCTAGTAAAGAAACTGATTTTGAAGCCTAATATTTTGAATAGTTTAACTCTTATCTAAATTAAGTATATCAGCCTCCTAAGTACGTATACACTCAAGCATATTAGCACTCAATCTGCGACATATCTGCGTCCCCAATCATTGAAAACTTTTCATCATTTCACACTGATATTTCATCATTTCACGCTTTCACATTGAGCCGAATTTACGTTGGGTTTCTTTTTCATTATAAATATTTAACATTTTAATATCATCTATACAATTAAAATATTCAAAGTACTTGTAATTTTGCAAATTTTGCTTTTTTTTTATTCAAATGTCGACAGATGTTTTGTAATCGCAATATATTTTTTATAAAAATATTTCGTAATTTTTATATCTAAAAGGCATCATGCCGTCATTTACATTAATTTTTCAATTAATTACGATAAGTTCTTAAAGAGAATAAAAAAAGAGAGTTTTACTAAAATACGTTTCATCTGATTTTGCGAAGGTAATATATTATGAACCAATTTTCCATTCAACCTTTTCAATTAACGTTATTCAAATAGTTTTCAATTATTTCTTGAATAATTTACTTCTAAAAAATTATTTGTTTGTGTGAAATATTTCTTAAAACGTTAAATTTATTAATTACGCATATTTAATTGTTATTAATGTATGTCACACAAATTTTAAATTTAAAAAACTGAAAGCTCAGAAATAAATATACAAGAGTAAATCATTCATTTTATGAAATAAAAGACTTTTTACATTGGGAACCTAAGTAACTAGGGCTTGGTTATTGTTTAAAAATGTTTAAGAAATTTATTACTTATTCCCAGACACAATTTTAAATTTGTGATTATCTTTTTTGTAGAAAGCCACAAAGCCCATATGATTATGATATCGTATTACGGTGTATGCTCAATGGTTCTCCTTATTTTATCTAGCAACAAGATTTTTTTTCAAATACACAAATTGAAAAAAAAAAAAACTATGGTATAAAATTAACTTAATATTTTTTTGTATTATTTGTATGTTAAATTTACATATTTCCATACAATAATAAATAAATAATACAATTATTACTACAGATACCAATTATTATGTATGACAGTTTTCATTTCATAAATTCATAATTAACAGTAAACTGAGGTATTAAAAACATAGGAAATTTCATGTACAAATTAAAAATCGATAAAAAGGATGAAAAATTGATTTTGATGTCTTATGTCAAAGACAAAGAAAAATATATATTTATGTAATTATGGAAAATATCAAAAAGCCTTTGTGTTTTTATGTTATTATATTAGACCCTTAACCCTTATCTAATTTTTTTAAAATTTAAATGAAATATTCTGAGGAAACGTTCTGAAAATGTTTTAAATAAAAAAGTAGCATTTAACTATTGTTTTAATAGGAAATTATAGCAGTTTATTTTCTGCTATCATAGAAAATTTGATAATTTTACTTATTCAAGTGCACAATAAAAATAGAAACATTTAAGAAAACCCATTCCAAGGAAAAAAAACATTATAATATCGAGTTGACAACTTTAAGAAGAGTTCAGGTAAATTATAATTTGTAAACAAAAATATTTATGCACTATGTATTTTAAATACAACAAAAAAATGCTAAATTATGTATTAATTTTTAAATAAAGGTTTTTTTTAAAGCATTTATATTCTTAATTGATATAGAAAGGAATTTACAAACATGAACGATTTGTATTTATTATTTCATGCCATATTTTTTAATTCATATACTAAATACAGTTAAAGAAATTTCATTTTTGATATGTATAAAGATAAAAAAAGATATCTATACGTTCTTGTTTAAATTATGTAAAAAAAAAAGGGTCAAACTGGGACCTGAATGGCCAAGAATGACGATCTAGCGCTCTGGCGTTCGGTGCCGCAGATTTCGGGTTCGAGTCCCAGCGGTGCCATGGATGATTGTAGTGGTTCGAATCCACTTTAAGCCGTAGGTCTCGGTCTCCTATGAGTGTAAGAGCGTCACGGAGCAAAAGTCAGACTTCTACCTACGGGTGATCCATCAGAACAAAAGCTGCACCCCTCTTCCTTCCTTCCATGAGGGATACAACAACAACAAAAGGTCAAACTAACTTAAAAATTTTTTTAATCTTATTATTGTTTCGGGTAATTCCATTTTTATTAATAAATTTGATTTTAAATTCGATTGCTTAATTTATTTATCAACCTGGAAAAGGTTGTAAATAATTATAGCACATTACAATTTCATTTGCATTTTAATTTTTGAATTTTTTATAGGTCTAAAATACACAACCAAACATGTAGGAAAAGTGAATTTTTAATATCCATATAAAAAGAGAGAACTGTCTTCTCTTTTTGAGTGTGAATAACAATATTAATTGTTCAGATAAAACAGACTACCTAGAATTAGTTAGTTATTTAATAAGTAAAATTTCTATTCAAATCCCCTTTCCAATAAAAAAAAAAAATCCAAGCATTAAGCTTCATTTATAAAATCGTTTGATAGTATAATTTCGTTATTTAACAATAAAATTTTCAATTAATTAACTAACACTAAATATTGAATTTCGTTAATCAATTCTTGAAAATGTCCAATTTGTCCAGATATGTTGACCAATTTATAATTTTTTTTTTATGAATTTCAATAAACCTAAGTTATTATTGATATTATTCATTCTTTTTCGATTGCATGCTTATTTAGAGAAAAAGAAAGAGTTCTAGAAAAAAATTCTTTCGTGTTTATAATTAAGGGAAAATAATTACTGGAGCAACTATTTAACCAATTTAAGTTTTTCAATAAAAATTTTGTCAATTTATATGGATTATTTCATTTATATTTGAGCTCAGCTGTAATAGCTTGTGATAATTGAATTATATTATCGAAATTGATATTATAATTGAGTTTATATTATACGACATATGCAAAAATATAATTGATTTTGCATGCCTCCAAGTTCCAATACCTACAATAGTTTGGTGTCATTCATCACTGCGGACACAAGCTGTGTTCTGTCTTGTTAGCCAGCAACGCCTCGAATCAAGTCCTTCCCACCCGTTTGTGACACTGAACTAGGCTACGGAAGTCTGGGATATCCAGACTGAGGGCGTGAATTTTTTTTTTTTTCCTTTTTCCTCTCTAGTGAATGAAAATTTAATTGTTGGTGGAAGAGCTTAATAAGGGTTGCTCTTTTAAGTCAGAAATGTAAGATTGTGGGATTTCAGTGATAATTCTCTGACTAATGGAGGTTTGCCGATTTCAATTTCAGCGTCATTTCATGAGTGTTTTTCTCTCCTTATGAAAAGATAGAATTTTTTTATACGTATAAAATAAAATTTTGACAAGTAATTTTGATGTGTTAAAATGCTTACTACCTATATTTACCTATATGAATACTTTTACTTCATACGCCTGCATACCGCTTACAATTTTTATTAGTTATAAATATATGTTATGTTCATATTATTTTTAGAAAATTTTGTTAGATTTAAACTTATTTAATAGAAGAAAATATATATTTCAGCTAGAAGACGATGTATAAAATATACAAACTTTGTTCTGAATCCCATTTTCAATAAATGAAATTTCATTATTCTCTTAGCCAACAGATTTAAATAATGATTTCCTTATTACTTATAAGGAAATGAATTTAATAATGAACAAAATGGGTCAGAACTAAAATCTTAAAATCGGGAAAAATTTTTTTTTCTCGAAAGCTGATTATATTTTTTGTCTGGCCATTTTAGTTTCTATTGGTTAAAAAATAAACCTCATATTCCCTAAGTCAGAACTTTGAATGAAATCACTTCGAAATTCCGGCATATATCATATAAACGTATCCAAATATCCTCCAGACATATAGAAATTTATATACATGTATGTGTGTGTGTGTGTATGTGTGTGTAAATTTTGTACACAAAATTGTAATTTGGAAAATCAAGTATTTTTTTTGTGGACTTCTGAGCCTCAATGAAATCTCACCGATGGATGACGGAAAGATAACATTGGTTTTCCGGTATGAATCTTTTAGGGAAACTATCCTACATTTGTGTGTTGTAAATAAGTAAAATTTCAAAAACAAATTGGCCGTTGAGGAGAGATTATCTAAATTGCATTTGAATTTTTTTTTCATTACTGAACGAATGAGTGTAACCGAAGTTGCCCGCGATTGAAACCTGAATAGTTACTCTGCCCATCATTTCTCGGCCGTGTGCTGGGTTGCTTTTAAATTTAATTAATTATTTATTCAAACTGATGTATAACAATTATAATCGAAATTCAAGTAATGAAACTTAATTGTCGCAAAATTTTCTCAAGAATTTAAATCTCAAAATTAAACGAAAAAGAAGACAAAATAATTATATTTAATATTCTGACTTCAATAAATTATATGATACAGTGTACTTTAAAAAAAAATAATTAACTAATTGAAAATAATAATAAAAGAAACGAAATTTCCTGTGTATGTTCCAGGAATGGGGACGATACTCCGTAGACTTCAGTAAATTAAATAAAATATTTAAATTCATATATTTTCATGCATAATTTAAAATAAATTCAGATGCTTTCGTCATGTACAAAAAAATTTTCACAATCAAAAAAAATAAATACAAATATTTTAATTTGTATTTATTTTTTAATAAAAATAATTGTATCTCATTTCACGTCCTGTTTACGATTTCCTGTTATTTTGCAAGTGTGTATTTGAAGTAGAATATTTCCTTCTTTGAGAATATTTTTTAAATATTCAACAGATAAGAATTTATGCAAACGATAAATAAGACTTGATCTTTCTCGTGTAAAAAGAAATATATTTAAATAATACAAGGAGCAATTTATACATTCTGTTTTAAATTATGATGATTATTTATAAAAAAATAATTAGAGACAAACTTAGAGAGTCTTACGATTAAAAGAAAAAAATAATGCTTCTGGAAAAAAAAAATTGCTGAAAAAAAGTTCATTTTCTAACATTTTTCTATCAATCTTACAATTGTTCGGATGTTTCTGGCCTTCCTTTTAAAACGAAAAAAATGTCAGAAAATGAGAAATGAATCTTTCACGTTGTTTGTGCAGTGTAAAACCACACAAAGCAGCAAAAGAAGATTTACGGATAAGCAAAAGAAATTACTGTGAAACTGCCTTTTAGCGACTTTGCTCTTTAATTTGACATTAAACCAATTTATTAGTTTTTATAAATAGGCAGAAAGTTAAAAAAAGGGAATATTGTTTTAAAAACCTTGGCAGTTCCACCGACAGCTTTCTTATTGCATTGCTTCAATGTACAGTGAATCTTAAAGCAGTAGCTTTAAGAAATATTTTAGGAAACACAGGCGGTGCGTCCAATAGAAAGAATCTTAAGCAAAGAATTTCCTAATAAATAGATAGTATAAAAATTTATTCTAAAATAAAAGCATTATGTTTTAAACTTTAAATTGCTTTCTAACTTAAAAGCATTGTTGCATCTCATCTAAATGATATTAAATATTGATTGATTCACATTAAACTAGAAAAATGTAAGTACAAATTTCTTAGAATTCGTTTAAATACTTAAAGCAGAGAGCTGCTCATATCAGCGAAAGATAGTTCAGTATATCACTGCATTCGGAAAGAAAAAAAAACCTGAGAATAATAATATTGGAAGTTTGTTTTAAATCCTTTACATGTAATAGTTAAAAATTTTGATTCAGGAATTCAACTTAAGTTTTTTTTTTTTCTTTATCTTTTTTTTTTCCTTCCAAGATTAAATTAATTAATAATATTTTTTTTTTCAAACAAAAAATTAAGAAAGAGGAGAAAATGGAATTTAAGTAATTTTATTGCTACACAACAACTGAGCTGACATCTCCAATTACTTAAATTTTATTAGTAATTTTTTACCCTCACAAAAGTAAAATGCATTTCAAAAATGAAAAAAAAAAAAAAAAAAATAGCCAGGCGAGAGATAATTAATTAATATTTCTTTATTAAATTGATGTATATTTTTAAGTAGAAATGCTACTGAACTGTCTTAAAAAAACAATATTTAAATAGCCAAATGAAACCTTCCTTAAAGATGGGACATGAAATCACGGTAAAAAAAAAAAAAATGGGAATTGAATAAAAAAATGTGAACCAAAATCACAAAGAATGCTTTTGTCTCGTGCCGAACTCGGCAGATAATATGCGAATCATCCTTCGGCGTTGGAAATTAAAGTGCTACAGCCCCTTTAACTCAAACAATTCGGAAAGCCTGTTTGAAGCCTCTTTCCCCTTTTGCATGAGGTGTTGGGGATATTTCGAGGGGGTCTGTTAATTGAATAGGAGACACTCTTTGCTTAAATGGGCAGGGACTTCATCACGTTAGCAGTCACGTTACCGATAATTTAAATTCAATCTGCGTAAGCAGATCCATTTCAGTCAGGGACACATGTAACAAAGGGATTTTTACACGAGTCACGGTACAGAGATTAGTTCCGATTTAGAGGAGGGAATTATATAGTAATTGACTATACATTATAGAAAAATGTAATTTAAGTATTGAAATTTATTTTAATATACTGGAGGCAAATAATTTATAATGGAATTCTAATCTCCCAAGCACTCGATATTTTTCCTGATTTTTTAATAGTTTTTAATGTTTTTTCTTATGTTTAAAATATATTTATAACAAGCAAATAAAAAATTGTTTTTTTAAGCATCCAGATTTTTCAACTGTAAGAACATTTTTTTAAGTACAAAAATTTTAAATTACAAGAACATATTTCCTTTTTAATTTTGTTATTAGAAGTACTTCTCAATGCAAATGGAGACATTTAATTTTATTCTTCATACTCAAATTTGAAACTTTCAAAGGGAAAAGAAACTTTAGTTTAACACAAATTAAATCAGAAATGTGTATTACTTTTATGCACATGATAAATAATTTCAACAAAGAGATGCAATAATTCAAGTTCATCCAAAAGAATCAAATCAAGAATTGTAACCTATTCTTAATAGAATAGAACTTCTGTTGCTGAATGCAGTTTTTTAATAATAGTATAGTATGCAGTAACCAAAACTACATTTATTACGAATTTACATTTATATCATCTTAATTAAAAACCTTTCATTAATTATATTTCCCATTAAATTCTAGATGTAATTTGCAGTAAAATTTTGCATATTTTCAGGATGTGCAAGTGTTTGAAGAATAAAAAAATAGCTGTATCAAAATGCCATCAGATTTTAAAAGAGATTTGATTTGTAATTAAATATATGTAACAGTTGAATTGATTTTAAAGTGATATAAAAATTTGTATCTATAACAAAATGACTCGAAATCTTAGAATAGTTTTAATGAAAATAATGTATCGATTTTGCTACTTTTCTTTCGTTTGAATTTCAGTTAGCAGTCTATATTTTATCAAATCGTGCTTTGAGACACTCATTCCATGCGGATTTCGTCAATGAAACATTAAATTTTAATCTATATCATTTAGAATTTTTAAAAACCACTTGACTTTTCTTTTGATAGAAGTCCAGTTAAACATTTCATTCATTTCCATCCAATAGTAATCCAATTCCAATTTTTGTCCATTACTTTCAATTTTTGAAATTAACAAAGTTTAGATAATATATTAGTCACTAAATATGTAGAGTTGCAGAATTTTCTCATATAATGTAATGTTATGTTGTTGTTTTTTTTGTCATAAATAGATACACAAATTACAAAAACTTTTGTAGCATAAATAACAATTTTGAAATAATCATAATAACAGTTTACAAACAATTATTTTTTAAATATTAAAACACGTTCTTTAAAATTGAAGGCCAAGAAAACTTTCCAAATTAAAGTGTTTTTAGGGATTTTAAAAAAAAAAGAATAAGGCAAATTAATTTATTTTTCAGTATAGCTCATATTTAAAAACTGGTATTATTTGCGATTTCTAATAATATGTAACTAACGTAATATGTAATGTACAAAACATAAGATTGATGTAGGGATTCAATAGTAATGAATATGAAATCATTTTTATTACACTACATAAGATTTCAATAGCATTGAGCGTAGTAATAAAAATAAAATAATTTTGCACAATTCCTTTTAATTGATTTTTACTGAATTTTTCACAGTTTCCCATTGTTAATTTTTAATAAATAATTTTATTTTGAAGGTTAGCATATATTAATACACATATAACATGCATAAAATTAGTATAGAAAAAAAGGTATTGCCACCTTTTTTAGCATCCAGTTATTTGCTATTTTTCTTTCTTTTCCTTATATTCTAAAAAAAAGAGACTCGAATAATATAGAAAACAATTGAATCAGAAGAATACTATCAAAATTTTGATTATTCAATATTTTTAAAATTTTAAATATAAATTAATTTATAGTGTATAGATAGATACAAAAAAAGAAGACCCTGAAATGCTTAAGCATCATTTGAGATGAAAAACTTTTTGTGGACAGCGTATCTTAAAGAACAATCAACCAAGCAATGGAATGTTTGGAATTATTGGCAACAAATGAGGAATAAATATAAAAGTGAGAAAAATACTTTACAAAGCAATTATTGAATGCATTCTTTCACATGGTGCCATAAAATGGGCAACCGATTTGACAGGCAGAACATACAAATATAATTATCTCAGTTCAAATAAATTTTTTAAATTTTTTACCGGTATATATCGCACATCTCCAATTTCAGCTTTGGAAGTGGTTACTGGAATATCTGATGATTAAAAATGAAGCGTTTTTGATACAGATCACTAAAGGTTGAATAATGTTTATAATACATGACATTAATTTTAATCCAAACTTTAATTCTTAATTAATTTTTTAAAATTAATTAATTAATTTTTAATTCTTAATAAACAATTTCAAGGTACATCCAGCAAATTTTGACATACATCTCAAAGTCACGTTCATAGCCATATGAACGATAATTCCACTATTAATATTTTTGTATATGGCTCTAAATCTGTAATCGACAGAGGTTACGTATTTTGCTGCTTCAAATATGACAAAATAATGCACAAATGAAAGAGAAAACTTCCCAAAACAACTCCATCTTCCAAATTGAACATATCGGTATTAAATAAACCTTAAAGTAATTGGAAACTCTAAATGCTCCAGTATCAATTTGGACACATAGACAATCAATCCTACCTGCCCTTCTTAATTCTAAAACCCAGATGTCTAATTCTAAACCTTAATTCTAAAACCCAGATACTAAATCCCTTCTCGTCAAATGGCTAGAGAAACCGGCAAAAACTCTTAAACAATGACTTCATCCAATTACTTTGAATAAAAGCACACGCATGCTATTTAGGTAATGAACATTAAGATAGATGGTTTTGCTAAAGCAAACGTTATAGAGGACGACTCAACTTGTCTTTCATATTCATTTTCAAAAGTAACTTAAATAATTGTCATTTAAGAGATTGTAAACGAGATTTTAGCCAAAGCAACACAGGGCGAAAGTTTTTTAAAATCCTTCCTGAAGTCTCAAAAAACTACATAATTCTATCTAGAGAAGAAAATATGATCATGGTCGACTCACAATATACCTCGAAATGTTCAACCTCTCAAAAGAAGATTTATGTCCTTGTGGCGAAAATCGTTAACAATTCCACTGTGCAACGTCCTCTTACAGAATCAGGGTATCTTGAAATACCTTCTTAGTTTGTTTACATTCAGCTTTGCAAAACTATAATTTATAACCCACCGATCAGATGGGAGAAGATCATATTAATGAACTTTATAAAAGATTATTCAAATTGAATTATCTGCGCCGATTCTACCATTCTCAACAAAAGTATTTCCTTCTTCATAGTCAAGATTCTTCATAGAAATCATCATAATATTTTATATCCCATGTCATACATTTTTTTCACTGTTTTATCGCCATTATTTATTTCTTCTACACTGTATACTACTCGGTTCACATGCTTATGTTAATTACATAGATATTGTTTGATTGGATGCATAAGTGTATTTTTTCTTTCTGTATTATTCTATTATTATTTTAATTTCTTTTCTATCATTAAACACAAGTATGTAATTTTAAGTCCCCCCCTTTTATTGATTTTTCCACTTTCATTCTTTTAACTGGTATGGCGCTACATAAACCTGAGTAAAGGGTTAAGGTGTAAAACTGTGCAGATAAGCCAATGGATTACTTGGGAAAACACTTTCATAATTCATAAACACAAGATACTTAAATCTAAATAAGTATTTTGTAAAATTATTTTTTAATTTCATTCATTACTTTTAATTATTTACATAAATAATAAGATTTTTAATGTATCGAATTTTAATATATTTAATATATATAAAATTTTAATAATAAGATTTTTATCTATGTTGATAAAATATTTTACTGGAAATGATAATTTACTAAAATTTAAAATTTAAAAAGCTCTCTATATAGAACTTCTAAAACGGCGTCTGTTCTAAAATTTTACATGCACAAATATATATTTCTTCATCAAAATACTTATCTGTTTAAAACATCTGAATATATATATATATAAACATATATATATTCGCTACAATATTAACTAATATATATATTCTAATATACACATTTATAATTGCATTCTTTTGATGTTTTGAAATCTTGTAACAGAAACGATATTTTTTTAAAAAATGTGATGAACGGTGTTTTAAGTCAATATGAAAAGCAAGGATAACATTCAAGGGTTTTGGGCAGATTATTGGTCCCGCTCTTTTTGCATTCTTCAAAAGATGTTGTAATGCAAAAAAGGGCAAGAGAAAGCCCTACTAATCATCAAAGTATGGAATCGGTGTTATACATTTTATTGCTTGTAATTATTATTGTTGTATAATAGCCATATAATACTACAAATCAAATTATCAAAAATATTTATATATAATAGGTATACAAATATTTATATACATTATTATATATTAAATTTAATATTATTACTAAAGTAATAATATTAAATTTTTATCCGTTCGTTTTTTTAAGCAAATTACCTGCACAAAATTATTTTTAAATTACATTTTTAAAATTCCTAGAAAGATATAAATACAAAAAGTAATGTATTTTAAAGACGAAAAATTATTAAAATATTGTTTTTCAAAAATTTTGCTAAATTAGAGTCTTGTTTCAAAAAAGAAAAAAAATAATTAGACGATTATATAAAATTTAAGAAATGAGTTATTACAGAAAATATAAACAATCTACAATAGTTTATACGCATTTTTAGAAAAATAATTTAAAATTAATGGATTTTTAAATTGGTATTCCTGCAAAATCATTAATATAAATATATGTCCCTTCATCTCGGTATTACAATTTTTTATAGTAACTAAGTTTAATAGAAAAATTTATTCCGCTCTTCTCTTTTTCTTTTAACACGGTTCTCGTAAAAATCGTAGAAATCATGGTGGAAATCATAATAGACAATAGAAATCATTAATCAAAATTTTATCATATTGATATGAAAATTAATATAAAAAATTGTAATTAAAAAAAAAAAATGCAAAATTTCAAGAAAACAATATTTTTTGTTAAGATTCTTGAGTAGGTGGAATTTCTTCTATAATTTTCATAGCATTAGAACTCTAGTAACTTAAATAAAATAACCTGCATTAAAATAAAATATCAATACATAAATTTCGTTAAATAAAATATCAATTCCACGTTTTCATATAATATACTACAAACAATTATATAATATATTACATGGAGAAAAAAAAACCCTATTTCTTCTTTTACTTCAGCAACACTATATTTTGAAATATTTTTTTACTTATTTTCAAACATGGTACAAATTATTAATTTAATTTTAAAATATCATGTGTTATATTAAAAAAAATAAGAAAAACATAATTTATCGCTTTTTTTTAATAAAAACATGAACTAAAAATTCAAAATGCAATTAAGATATAATCTTTGTTATAATGGTCAAATTACATACCTACGAGTACAAGAAACTTTGAAATTGCTGATATATTTTTATTATTTCAATTAAATAATCAGTTTTCACTGAATTTATTTTCATAAAAAAGAGACCCAGGATAAAACAATAATGAAACAATAGAAAAACAACGTGTTTCCACAGAAAATTTTATTCATAAAACAAATCTCAATCCTCATAAGACTGTGGCAATCTGTGAAAAGAGGGTAAAAAGAAAAGAGTAAGTTAAAAAGTGATAACTGCATTACCACGGAAGAGTCAATGTGAACTGCTTTTAGTACAACAAAGATAAGCATTCTGCTCCACATTCTCAGTTTTTCACTCCCATATTCTCCACATACACTTTTAAATAAGCTTTGCCTTCAATGAAAGAGTTTTATAAAATTTATTATATTCAATGCAAGGATACAGTCTTTTAGATTCAAGCCTTCATATGCATGAATAACGCAATTTATCCACAGTGCTTTGAATAAGTATCTCTTATGCTTCATTGTAGCCAGACAGAGGAATGAGCTCCATCAGTATAATCGACCCGTTTAGTCCCATCAAAATTATTTTCAAATATGAGAGCATTGAGGATATCGGACAAGTACAAAACTTTCACTCTTGCAGTAATATATTTTATAAGAGAAGATTGTCTGTCTGCAATGTTATTACCGTCTACTATCTGTACATAGCATATTAAATGAGCTTCCTTCATTTTACCCATTGTCTCATCTAGCTACAATCCCAATCCCCAAGTTACTTCTTAAAATGTCAGCAAAACATTATTTGATATTTATGCAATCTTAAAAAAATAATTTTTCTATTTCAGTTATTTAACTTCCCTGACAAAAGAAACCACGAGGTTTGCCAACCATTAAGTGGCGATTAATTTATAAATAGCGCTTTCATTTACTTGGAAGCATACACTCTTGTTGCCAAAACTTTCATACACAATAAACTTTTTGGTTTTTCATCATTAATTTCTGTCAATGTAAAACCTCTACAAAATCGTCAGCACATAAACGACAATTTTGTTTTTTATCCTGCCACTGGTTGAGGGGCATATTTTCTTAATCCCCACTGTTGCCATATTAATCATGTATGAACAAATATTAATAGACATTAATGTATATGTATATACTAATATGGAAACAGTTCAATCTTATTTATGATACAATAAAAGCAAAACATCAAAAATGTATCTAATTTCCGATTCATATTCAGCTATTTTAAATGAGGTAAGTTATAATTATTATTAGCACGAGGTATTAAACGAGGTAACAAGTAATATGTTTTCAAAATGCAATGAATTTTCGCCATTTTCAATATAGATGCTGAACAGTTTAGACAGTTTATGGGTGTTTTCAAATGCAAGAACAACAATTTCTTGAAAAATTATCGCCTCTTTAAACACCGGAAAATGCAAGGAGTTCAAATTCTAATGAAAATACAGAAAATTTATAACTTCAATCTTTCGATTGATTTGATTCTAAGACAAAATAAGTTTAAAGGAACTAAGTTTTGAAAATTTTTTATAAATGAAAAATATGTTTTCAATTAAGGGATTATGTGTTCAAAAAATTCTTCTTAATTCAATTAGTGCAATAAATTATAGTATATTAAATTTATTAGCTTTTTGCAAAAGCAGCTAACAGACTGACATATGATCAATTCATGATTGAATTTCAAACTCATTTTTGTCCAAAACTATCTTTCAAATACTGTACATTTTAAATAAAAGTATTATTGGTGTGTTTTTGTCCATTAAACTTATGGTAATTTATCTAAAAGAGAAAACATAATATCTATATATATATATAAATTTGAATATTATATACATAAGAAAATTTCCATATATAAACATCACACTTTAATTAATATTTAAAAAATATGTTTCTTGACGTTTCTATCTAAAAGTACTCAATTCCCTCTTCCCTAAATAAATACATATAAAAAATATGGATCTTCGAAATTATTTGCAAAAGTTCAAATTTCATTAAAGTATTATTAAAAAAAAATTGAATACGAAATTCTAACCCACTTTTGAGTATCTATCCAGAAAAAAAAAACCGTTATTATGGAGCTGATTTTCTAATTTAAAACTAAAATCTAAATCTAAAACTTAAACTTAAAACTAAAACTAATTTCTAATTTTTAAACGTTATTGTGAAACTATTCTAAGCTGTATTTCAGAATATATTATTATTTATTTTTATTTATTTATTTATATTATCAAAAGAAAACTAGAACCATGGAAAGAATGCAGGTACGAAAGAAGATATTTCTTTTCATTCTGACCCTTAGCAAGTATATAAAGGAAACATCTTTCAGTTAAAAGCGTCCGGAACCTTTCGGCTCTTTTAGCAGTTGGTAACTCTCAAGTTTACTTCTCAAAAAGAAAAAGCCCTTTTACTCCCTTCAGATAAATATATACGTAAAAAAAAAGATGTAAAAAAAAAACCTGAAATTTTTTTTAATAATTAAAAAAAAAAATTCTGAATAGCAAAAAGGTGAAAATGTGTAAAAGGAATGTTCCAAAGCAGAAGTATGCAATGCACTGCAAAATATTCCTGAATAAAATGGAATTTCTTTTTAAAGAAGATATTTCAAATTTATTTTCTGATGGAATGGAGGGAAATTGTGTTGTCTTGTAACTGCATTCCTTGTTGTTCATTTATTTTGCATTTCAAAAGAAAGGAGACAGTGTGTTTGCTCACCAATTCTAAGAAATGAAGACGAAAATTTTACAAGTTCAAATGCTCTTAAGGAATAAAATGCAATATTAAAAACATAGAAACTTCAGATTGTTTTTAAAGTTCAGAATAAATCTATAGAAGATAAGACGGTTTCCTTATTTTATAGAAAAGGTTTCAGTAGCTTTTTTGAGTTTTTACAATATAACTAATATGGTAGTTTGCAGAAAAATATCTTTTACGAAAGTAAAAAAAAGTTTTCATCCCTCGTTTTTCATTATTTTTATTTATTTATTTGCAAACAGGAAACTTATGTCCTTTCAATAAAATTTTTAAAAAATAACCCAATACATGCTCGCTTTTTTTGTCGATATTTTTAAGTTTCTATTCTTTTCATCATAAAAAGGTTAAAATGTGTAAACATATCAGGCCGACATCAAAAATACAGGAATTTTACAAAAAAACACAGCATCCTTTTTTGGGGCCTAACGTGATTAAATATGCTCTTTATCACATGAATTGACATTTGATTTTGACATTTTAATTATTTTATTTTATTTTAATTCTCTCTTTAATAAAGACTATTTTATGGTCGTTATAAGCATATCATTAAAAAAAATGAAGTCATGTTATTGAAAATGAAGCGAGAATAAAAGCGAGATGTCAGAAAACTTAAGTCATTATCCTTTTGAATAAAAACTGTGTTATTCCGGATCACACCCAGATATCCATTTCACTCTTGGGAAACCATGGGCTTAATTCAGGAGGTGGGCTCGTGACTTGATTCATGATTTGCTATGGAGTTATTATTCATATAAATTTAAAATATTTACATTTAAGGAGATGATGCTTTTAGAACTAAAAGCTGAGTAATAATTAATTACATTACAAGATACACATTTAATTTTAGAATGATCTTAAGGCTTTTTAATGAGTTTTATTTAGAAATATTTAATATTTTTATTTTTAATGAATATTTAGCATACTCTTTCACAATCGTTTCCATAAAAATATTTACTGTATGCAATTTATTTCCAGGAATCTTGTTATTTTCTTGAGAATATTTGAAGAGATTTTTTTTCATATGATATGTTTCAATAAGAAGCAACTGCTAGACAGTTTTATATACTGTATTATAAATGAAAATATATGATTAAAATCCATATTATCCTCAAGATTTATTCATGAATAAATCAATAATTTTTTTTTAGAAAAGTGTTCTTATTAGAACGCCCAAAACCTTTTTGTCTTAAATTATTGCTTATTAAATATAATAAAAATTAGTTATTAACAAGATTGACATAAACAAATGTGTCACAAAAATAAATGACGTCATGAAATTAATCGAAGCAAACTTCTCGATAAAATGCTTTTTATATTCATAACTTTCTGCAAATTTATCGCATAATGTATAGAAGAGACATTTGGCCTATACCAGGGGTCGGCAACCTCGCGAGAGCCACATGTGCTCTTTGGAGTGAAGCTGCGGTTCCCCTTAGTTCCATACGCAGATATTATTTATTTTATCAAAAAAAAAAATTTTTTTAAATCATTCTAAATCGATTAACGAGGATTAGCCTCGATTCTATCTCCTCAGCCACTTGTATTCGCTTTTCACCGCACCCCTCCTCGTCACACTCGTCGTCACTGTCGTAAGTCCATCGAATGACGCCCGTCGAATGTTTCTATGTAGGTTTTAATTCGCTTTCCTGACGCAAGACAATTTGGCGTCTTCATCAATGTGCTTTAGCTGTGACGTATAGTTTGTTGTTTCAAGTAAAAGAGTTAGAAGCGAATTATCTTCTCAAAGTTATGTATGTACATATATATATATAATAATAATAATAATAATAATAAAACGGAAGTAAAGGTAGGTTACATAATAAGTATTATATTTTTGAAATACATATTATACATATTTTGTTGCAAATAAGATACCTAACTACAACATAGCACCTGATGGTGCAGAAGTATGACAGAAAAAAAATAAAAGGGCCAAAAACGATTCTTTCAGAGCAAAATAAACCACGAAATTCTTACGTTTTACTGTATAACACACCAAGAAGCGCTTGTGCCCAAACATTTCTGGCCGAAATAGTTGAGGTCATGAATTTGTAATCAAAGATTGTTAACAGCATCTTGTCAAACGCACTCTACCATCGTCAGTTTAAAGAATTCTTAAACGAAATGGAGACTCAGTATTCCGACCTCCTTCTTCGCAATAAAGTGCGATGGCTTTTTCCAAAAGGTAAGGTGTTGAAACGTTTTACTTTGCTTGAATGAAATAAATACGTTCCTAAAATGAAAAAAGGAATTAATCACACCTGAATTAGAAAACGACAAATGGTTGCAAAAAAATTTTACTTTATGGTGGTTATCACATGAAATTAAATGAGCAGAATCTAAAACTGCAAGGAAAGAAAACCCAGCCTATGTTTTTGGTATTGAAATTGGTTTCTTTTGAAGAAAAGTGTATTCTTTTTGCAGAATATGTCTCAGAGCGCAGTAAATTACTTCATTTTCGGTTTCGAAAGCAATATAAATAAAACCAAGTGCAACTGTTGACCCAAGTGCTTTAGCACAGTTTAAAAAAAAAAATAAAAATAAATTTGCCTTTGACAGATTTGAAATTCAAAACTAACAAAACCACTCTAGCAATCTGGTATTAAATCACTCTCCTTTAAATATAGTAACGAAATCCACATTGAGCCATTTGGAATTAATATTGGATCTCTCTAGAAATGCAATTGATCGATTTAAAGTAAAAACTTTGTAGGTGGAAAATTTGGCTTTCCAAGTAGGCTGACTAGCAATGAAAAAGGATTGTCGCATAACACTGTAAGAGTTATGAGTCTCTTTAATTCAAAAGCAGTACTGCAACATCAACCGTTAGAATTCAAGACCCAAAAGCTTGTTGTATGTTTTATCAAACTTTTGCATTTATTAGTCAAGAATCAGGAAAAACTAATACAATAAAATCATCATTTCATATTGAGTTTCTGTTTTTTTAAATTTTCTTTATTGTCTGTAGGTTTGCTTTATTTGCTTAGAGACATTCTTTCCCCAATTCTTTCATATTTGGATATACTCCAATAACATGCCATGTGTTTTATGTATTTTTATTAGTAGGAATAACGTAACAATTTTAACAAATGAATTAACACGCTTTTAAAATTATTAAAAAAAAATAATAATAAATGACAATGTAAATAAAATCATAGAGAACATTGTGACCAAATTGTATTACATTCGTATCTTGATTTTCACCGTTAATTTTTTTTTTTTTTATTCAACACCATTCATAAGCTAGATAAAAAGATAAAAATATGATACCGATAAAAAGATGTATTAGTTACAGATATGTTAATGCTTGCTAATATTTCACCATGAAACTGTTTTGAATCGAATAAAGGTAATATAAATAAGAAGTTAAATAAATTTTATATAACTTGCATCATTAAATGATTCAAATTGCTTCCTGTCTTATATTTTTGATTAAGATAGTTGGGTTACAGGTGTTTTAACTCATAGCTAATCCTAAAATAGTGAGATTTAGCAATATGTGGCACTTGATAAAACTCTGAGTACGATGTGAAATCTGGCAACGGAAGATTTTCCTGCTCTTATAATAATAATGAAAAAATAAACTAAACACTGACAAGAACGATCGAGAACTGAAAATTTACGGAATGAGACTTCTTTTGACGAATATGTCTTTATATTTGTAAATTTAATTTTTGTAATCGTTTTTTTCTTCTTACTTTGAATAAAAATTAGTTATTAACGTGAAACAATACGCTGG
>BPLR01007798.1:0-49724 GCA_021605095.1 Caerostris extrusa
GTTTCACTCAGAAAAAAATTTAAGTAATCGAAAATATAATGAATCTACCATCCGTCTGATTCAACAGGACATAGTAAAATCTGATCTCCATGTGAAAGCTCTCGTGCAGGACATCCGCGAGTGTTTAGGGCCGGTTGAGATATTAAATAATCTGAACATGCAGGTTTCCGAGAACATGAAATCCATGAAGCAAGCTATCGAAGAGCTTGAAATTTTGGCACGTGAACAGGACAAAGAAAGTGACAAGCACGATTTGCTAAAGAACGCAGAGAAATATCAAAAACAATATGCCTCTAATCAGTTTGCTTTAAGGAAGGCCAACTTGGCAACTCAAGCTCTACTTGACAAGCAAACCAAAGAGGAATTGTTTGAGAGAAGCACTACAGCTACAAGGAAAAGGATGAGGGCAGATAAAGAGAGTCTATCCAAACAATCATCAGCCATTACAGATAATCTGACAGTCATCAAAAATATGATGGTGACTCAAGTAAAGCAAAGTGAGGAGTCTCTGCAAACTTTAATCGGTTCTTCAGGAGTGGTGACTGAAACAAGGGAAGAGTTGAAGACAATGGGAAGTATTATCCATCAGTCTAAGACACTGCTGCAAAAATATGGCAGACGGGAAGTGACAGACAAAGTTCTTATTGTTTTAGCTGCTCTGTTCTTCCTTGCATGTGTTTTTTACATTGTACAGAAAAGACTTTTCTAAAAACAATGCAAAAGATCGATTGCTCTGAGGCTGGACCTCATTTTAAATTGTTAAAATTAAAATCTAAAGTCAACTGCTTTGACCAACAATTTTGTATGCATTATATATTTATTTAATTTATATAAAAATAAAATGTTATTAATTATTGTTAACAAATTAACCATTGTTACTAATTATAATTTTTTTCAAAAAAGTAAGAGTATAAATGCTAACATCTTATAAGGGTGTGAGATACTCTTATCAAGTGATAAAGTTTTTGAGACTCAGCTATTTTTTTATGGATTTCATGAACTAATGAACTTTATTTTATGGATTGCAACTAATTCTGGGAACATATAAAAGAATTATTTTTTACTATAAAATGATCACAAAAGTGAGAAAAATGGATCAAATGAAAGTAAACTAGTTTAGAATTTTAAAATTACTGTTCTCAACTCAAATTGTAACATGTTAATTATTTATAATAAATTTATATCAAACAATGAACAGTTATAAAAACTAAATAGCTTTGAACAAGAAAAATAGGATTTTCTGTAAAATATATATATATGTGCATATCTATAACTATATTCTGAATTGTAGATTGCGTAAATTTAACTACATATAAAAGAACTATGCATATATATTAGTTATATCAATTTAAAAATAATTTGTTTTCCTTATCTGTGATAAAACTTATTGTTTTTTATTTTCTTATTTCAATTGAATTATATTTAGTTCGATAAAATTATTATATTGAATATAATTTTTGTCTCCTTTTATTTCAACATTTTAAACGAGTTAACAGTAAGACTGTCATACATACTGAAGAATAAAGGTACTATTTCTTTTATTTTTTTTGTTTCTTATTTGATTCATCAAAAAAAAAAAAAGCTTCTAGAACTTTAAGCATACATTAATATTAAATCATTTCTTTACGGTAGGCAATATGAAAACAAATTCATGCAAAAAATGTTAAAAAAATTTTTAATGATGCTTAATCAAAATTTTTTTAAAAGAATGAAATTAAATTGGTTTTCTTTCAAACTTTTAAGATTTCAACCATTTACAATGATCCTGGAGAATATTCTAAAAATGTCAAATATGAAAACATTAAAACAATTTCTAATTTGTGCACAATCAATCAGGTCACATATTAACTATAGATATTTTAAATTTATTTAATATTAAAATTTTAATCCCTAAAATTTCAAATGATAGTAAGTAGAGAACACAAAAAAAAAGAAAAAATCTTTAATTTGGATTTTAAACATTAATTTGAATGGTTTTTTTTTAAATTTACTTATAAAATTAATTTGAAAGCAAATATTTAAATTAACAGAGTAATCTATATAAAGAATAATTAAAAGAAGCTACATATTTTTTGATAAAATTTCTAACCAAAAAATTAAAATCGGGAGAACTCTTTGCAGTAAAATCAATTAACAATCTTGCAAACTGAAGGGAAGATTGAAGAACTCTATATCCATGTACAATTGATTTTTTTTTTCAATTCAGCTCATTATTATATAATTCAATATAAAATAACCAGTCACGTTATGTAGCTTTTTTTCCACGCTATGAAAAAGTAAGTGAAATGTCCAAAAAATGCATAATATCGAGACATGTATTAAACAATGAAGAAATAATTGCTAAAAATGTCACACTCACCAAACTTAAACTCAACAAAACCAATAATTATTTTGCTATTTGTGCTAAAAAAAATCAATTTTTTGAAACATTTAAAATTGCACAATATCTTGCAAACAGTTAAAATTAGTAACTTTCTTTGATATTTAGTCATTGCTAAAGCTGTGAAAAATTAACAACTATATCATAACGGATTGATATACTTTAATGTTTGAACAACAAAAAAATTATTATGAATAATCTAACGAAAAGTTGCGGTTAAATAAACAATAAATTAACCAAATATAAACATTTCAGATGTTTATAAAAGACACTCATATGTTCACCACAAATTATACAAAATTAAAAGATGTAATCATTACTATATATCAAGGTGAAAATAATCATAAATTAAAGCCCGTTTTTTTTTTAAAAAAATTTCAAAATCAGCCAGGGAAGCCATGCAACATGTTGAAAAAACTCAATAGGCTTACCTTTACATCACAACAAAATCACATGACCATCCATACAGAAAGTACTAATACAGAAAAATAATGAAAGACTACAAGGATTTTGTCACTTACTTTTTGTCTTTCGCCCCATACTCGCGATGTTTATTTTCCATAGATTGCATTGTAAATTAACCACAATTGTAAGAGAGCGTTATATCCGTATTTAACAACATACCAGCGTGTGATTGTTTACCTCTGCAAAACTACCATAAAAATCAGCAGGATGACGCAACTCATGACGTCAATTTCTGCTTTGGTTTGGTTACGCTTATTTTTCTATTTCTGACTTGCTTTTCTTTCAGATTTCAATTTCAAACATTGGAAATAATTTTAAAAAATTTACTTTTAATATGCAGCGATGTATTTTAAATAAAAATTAAATAATTTAATATATTTTTATTTCTCGCTGCTATCAATAATGCGAAACTACAATATTATAGCAGGTAACGTTAAGCAGAGAACTTTCATTGCTTCTCTGACTCTCCAATGATACAAATTGGAAAACGTTGTTTTTTTTTTTTTTTTTTTTTTTTTTCGTTTAGGGATTTAAAGGACTTAATTAGTATAGTGTTAAAAATAAATCCTTCTGAAAAATGATGTTTCGTAAATTTTTATTTCAAATAAAATTATGTGTAGAAGTTTTTCCAAACAAACAAAACAAAGAATTTTAAAGCTGAAATTATCCCTACAATTTGATTATTTCGTTTTACTAAATTAATCAGTTGAATACAAGTTTAAAAATCCTTTCAATAGTTCTTACAATTTTTATTTCTTGTGAATTTTTTTCTTTAATATTAATATTTTGTAAAAAAAAAAGAAAATTTCTCATCATATATATCCCTGAAGATGAGATAGCTGTATCTGTCTTTAACACCAAAGCTAAATGTTTACGCATCGTGTATATGTTGATATGTTTGTGACACGTACGTCAAGATTGCTAATTCATTTGAGTATTCTGAATTTTAGCGGTATGATTTAGTTCGTTATTATTTTTTTCTTCGTCGTATTATGGTATGACATATTTTTATGAGATAAATTAGTTAAACGAGAAAATTAATAATTATATTTATTGTGATTTCAATAAGATATTGCCATGGATATTTTGTACCATAGAACAAGTTCCTTGTTGGAAGAAGTTCATCGTCATTTTATGCGTTTAGAACGTAGTCCTCCAGAAAGTATCGCTTTAGTCGAACAGGATCTTCAATCTCTTCTAGACACGATAAATGAAAATTGCACGAAATTAGACATTTTGGTCAACAAGGAAATCCCCAGTCGAAGGGTAGCTGCAAGAGTTCAAGTGGACCAATTAAAATACGATTTCCGCCATTTCCAGACTTCCCTTCAAAATGCAATCCATCGCAGGTTGGTACGAGAACAAGAAATGAAAGAAAGAGAAGAGCTTTTGAGTCAAAGATTTTCCCCAAATCCTCAGAACACAACAATCATGATTGACACTTCCTTGCAGACTAACACAAGCCTCCAGAATGCTAACAGGGGAATAAATGAGCTACTAGATTCTGGAAACAGCATGCTGACCAACCTTCGAGAGCAGAAAATGTCATTAAAGGGAGCTCACAAAAAGATATTGGATATTGCTAACACTTTAGGACTGTCCAATACTGTGATGAGACTTATAGAGAAAAGGACCTATCAAGACAAATATATTTTGTTTGGTGGTATGATTCTCACCTGCTTTTTCATGTTTGTTGTTGTCAAATATTTGACGTAATGTCTAATTCAATTAGGAATTTAAAGTAGATTTTTATTGAAAAAAATTATCTTATTCCAAAAAAAAAAAAAAAAAATGTGTGTTTGTTCTTGTTTCTTAAATTTTATTTATATATGTGTGAAATTGAATGTTAATCATTCTAGCCCATTCAAAATGTTCAATGCGTAGAAAAAATACTATTTTTTCTTCTAAATTAGAAATAAAAATATCTCTGAATGTAAATAAAATATCTAATTTGTAATCATTGTAAAAGAAAATTTTAATTAAAACTTCTGTTTTGCTCATTGATTTCTTTTAAGTGCTGTTGAATTCAATTTATATATATTTGATAAAAATAAGGTAGTATTTTGTTTTTCAATTTAACCTGTTTTAAATTAATTTCATGTCATATAAATTATATAACATTGGAAAAAAAAACTTTTTGTGTTAAATTCATGAGGGGGAGGAATTATTTCATTTTAAGAAATAAAAATAGTTGATTCAGCTTAAACTGTGCTATAATTGCAAATCTTATTAATGATTTAAAAACAGTCTTTGTTTACTGGATTATATTTAATATTATAATTCATTTGTTCTGAAAAAGGAAGATGGATGTTTTCTAAATGTTTGTGATATATAATTGAATGATAAATCACAATTTATAGTAAAAAAAAATAGTTCCCACGAAAAGAAATGAAGTTGCAGTATTACAATCATCACAGTTACCAATCACTACATTGAAACTGGTCAATAGATAAGAATCTGAACATGACTGAATTAAAAATATAAATTTTATCACAAAAGTTGGCTAAAATATTTATTGAAAGAATAAACAATGGTATACTGTTAAAACAATATTTTTTTTTCCCCTCAAACTGATAAAAATAATTAGTAGTGTATTTAGTTGTTTTTAAATGTTTATCTATGTTTACTGTTAGATTGGCATAAAGTGTGAAAATTAACAGCTATAATATTGTGCAAAACAAAAGAATTCCAAGATATTTTTTTCTTTAATTTAGTAAAACTTCACTACGCATAGTATGCATAAATGAAACACAAGGCCCATTGATATGTTACAAAAAAAATTATAACTTGTTTTTAAATATCCTTATTTTTTCCAAATTTAAGAATTTAAAACAGTTTTTATATCCTATTCTATCTGTAATTTATAATGCTACTGTTATTATATTTCTATTTTCATACCTGGTCTTGGAAGTAAAATGTAATTAAAGACTTATTTTATATGACATGAAAAATAATTTCTGATATGTTTATTATAAAGATATTTATATTTGCCATATCTTTAAATAATATTTAATTATTATTAAATGTCATTTTTTCATTTACACATATTTTTGAAGAATCATTCATAATTCTAACGATGGAAATAAAACATTTTATCAGAACAAGAAACAGAATTCCAATTAGGAAAGAAAAACTAATGCGTGGTTGATTGCACTCCAAAATTTCAGAAAATTGGAAGTTATCCTCTTAAAATTTGACACTTGCCTATTCCTAAAGTTTTGTGTTACATATTGTAAAAATATGCCTATCTTTTTTTCAAAATTAAATTTTCTCATTTTTGAAATAAGTATATTAAAAAATTCATATGATTTCAATAGGCACCACTAAAAAACAATATATTTAATTATATGGCGCTTTCTTTATTTTATATTGTGATTTTGCTGGAAAGTTTGGGGGTAAGAGGCATTCAGTTTTGGTTTAGGTCAGTGTCTAAAAATTCAACTCTGAGCAGATGTGATTGTATGTCAAAATTTCTTATAATTCTGAAAAGCTGATGCTTTCAGTTATAAGAATTTCGTTCAGGGTGGTGACAGAACTGAATGGTCAGTGAATTTTATCAATCTAAAAAAAGCAGGAAAATTCGTAAAAATATCTAAAAATCAGGGAAAATTGGCAATTTTGTAGCCAAACATGTTTGACAATTTATATCGTTACTCATTTTATGGCAATCTTGCGTCCAGTTTTTTTTTTTTATGACAAACTGTCCAGTTTATGATGTCATGTTTAAACATTTCTTTCACTAGTGCGTGGTTATCTTTTAATTGTGCTATTTGCTTCAGTCAATTTAGAAAAGTAAGGATTTTAATGTTTTTAACATTTTATTATTAATAATTATTTATTGTGTATTAAGCTTAACTTCATTCCTTAAACCTAATTTCGTAATCCTTTACCATCTGCATTGATTGATATGTTATTTATATATTTAAATACTGAAAATTAAGTCTAATGAATTATTTTATCAAGTATCCTTTAGCATATGCATAATGGAAAACTTAATTTGTTATTTGTGTGTTTAACTACTAATTCTGCTCTTCAATTGGGCTTCCATTATATGTGTCCATTGAGGGACAGAACAAAATTCAATGGTATGGTGCCACCTGTAAAAGAGTTAAAAGTCCTTCTTAAAAAATAGATTAAATTAAATTATTTATCTGTATTTATTTTAGTAAGATTAGTTATCCTGTAATAGTTAAGAGGGTTTTTTAAAAATTAAATTTCATAAAAATATATTATTTTTCATCTTAAAAGTGTTTTCAATAAAGTATATTGCGCACACATTCTGAGTAGGAAGAAAATCAAGAAACTAATATAATTGGTAGCTGTGAGTCGGGGAAATGTTGCAAGTTTAGTCAGGAAAATGTTTTTCAGTTTCTATAGCCTTCAGTTGTCTCTTCAAAAAAAAAAGAACCAGTTACTCTACAATCATTTTTTGTACACTTTAGGCTAATTAAACTGGGACCTACAGTTTTCATGTGGTTTCCGAAACAACTAACAAACATTCATGCCACTGTTCTTTGCTTTCATGCCATTCTTTAGTGATATGTAATCACTTACCAAACCTGAAGCATGGGGTGCCAATGGCCAAAGTGCTAGCCAATTGGCCATCGGGTTGCTGTTTAGACAGGGAATATCAGCATGTTGACAATGTTGTATGTAATCAATAGAACCCTAATGTTGATTTATAAATGTTAATTTTGATATTGTATGTGCATTTTATATTGCTTGAACATCAATGAAAGTTTACATGATCCTTTTTCTGTGTGTTCATTATAATTATTGAGTCATTTTTGTTCCGACAGTGCTACACTCTCTCCTGTCAATAAGTTTTTTTTTTTTTTTTTTCATCATCTCTTGATGCTTTCTGCAACTTATGTATGAAATTTAGTTTCATTTTGTTCATTAATTTTAGTAGTAGATACCTTTAAACAGGAAAGTTATTTTATGGTCAACCCTGTACTTCTTTTTGAGATAGGTTGAGGTTGTAATGAATGATGGTTACCCTGATCTATTATGTAAATTCGGCATGATTATACTGTTATATGTCTGATATTCTTTCTAAACAACTTATAATTTATTTTTATTTTTTAATTTTAACCAAGCTGCAAATCTTATTTAAAAAATATTTTATAAGATTGCAAAATTTAAAAAAAAAATCTATATTAAACAGAAAGCTTGCATAAAAATGTCACAGCTTACTTGTTACTGTGTTTAACTATTGTGAAAAATCAGCACAAAAAGTTTTTTTTTTTTTTTTTTAATTTTATTAGTATGAGGTGATAAGAAGGCTGTACAAATTTTAGTTCTTTTTCATTATAAATTATAGAAAAGTCATATTATAAATATATTGTTACCTAATTTAGATTTTTCCCCTTTTTCTCTCATTTTAATTATCCAGTAACAATATTTTTTAAAGAATCTTTTTTTTCTTGATTTTATTTTTGTAAGTGAAATGAAAAAATGTCTTATATTTAATAAGTTATCTTAAAATATGAAATTATGTGTTTACCTTTAATTCTAGGGTATATATCATAGTCATATAGAATAGCAATCATAAAAAATAGTTCAATAACTTAGAGATAATTTATTATTATAATCACAGAATATTATATATTAAGAAAAAGAAAGTGATTATTATTAATTTAAACTGTATCAATTAATGTTTTCTTCATACACACACACAAAAAAAATAAGCTATTAATTCCTATTCCCAAATTAAAATTTGTATGCTGCATGTAGAAACTTGGAATTATGGAGTAAAAACAAAACAGATTAAGAAACTTTAGGGAAAATATAAATTTCATCAAAAAATTAGAAAAGCTTTTACCTATATGTTTACAGAACAGCAATGGAAAGAAATTATAAAAATTTGATGTCATGTAATGTTTTTCTCCATGATTTCATCACAGAGAAAAAAAGTATAATTACTTCAAAACTAACTTATAAACTAAACTTCTTTTATATTTATGTATATGCTACAGAATATAATTAATAACATTGCTTATTGCTAAATTTTTGAATTTTTTAAGGAATAAATTTGAATTGACCAAATCTTTATTATGACAGTTATTATTATTATAACTACATTTTAATGCAAAAAAAAAAAAATTTCATTTATTTGACTCATTCAATATTGATGCCATTACAGAATACACTGAAGTGACAAAAGTCATGGGATACCTCTTAATATCGTGTCGGCCCTCCTTTCGCCCGGCGAAGTGCAGCAACTCGAAGTGGCATGGACTCAACAAGTCGTTGGAAGTCTTCTGCAGGAATATTGAGCCATGCTGTCTCGATAGACGTCCATAATTGTGAAAGCGTTGGTGCAGGATTTTGGGCACGAACGGACCTCTCGATGATGTCCCATAAATGCTCGATGGGATTTATGTCGGACGATCTAGGTGGCCAGATCATTCGTTGGAATTGTCCAGAATCTTCTTCAAACCAATCGCGAACAGTTGTGGCCCGGCGACATGGCGCATTGTCATCCATAAAATCCCATCGTTGTTTGGGTACATGAAGTCCATGAATGGCTGCAAGTGATCTCCAAATAGCTGAACATAAGCAATGTTCGGTCTAGTCGCACCAGAGGACCAAGTCCATGCCATGAAAAAACAGCCCACACCATTACGGAGCCACCACCAGCTTGAACAGTGCCTTGCTGACAGTTTGGGTCCATGGCTTCGTGGGGTCTGTGCCACACTCGAACCTACCATCAGCTCTTACCAACTGAAATCGTGACTCATCGGACCAGGCCACGGTTTTCCATTCATCTAGGGACCAACCGATATGCTCACGTGCCCACGAGAGTCGCTGCAAGCGATGTCGTTCTGTCAGTAAAGGCACTCGAGTCGGTCTTCTGCTGGAATAGCCCAAGAAAGCCAAATTTCTCCGCGCAGTTCGAACAGACAAGTCCCTTGTACGTCCCACATTGATTTCTGCGGTTATTTGATGCAGTGTTGCTTGTCTGTTAGAATTTACGACTCTTTGCAGACGTCGCCGGTCTCGGTCTTTAAGTGCAGGCGGTCGACCACTGCGCTGTCCATGGTGGGATGTTATGCCTGAAATTTCATACTCTCGGCACACTCTTGACACAGTGGATCTGGGAATGTTGAATTCCTAACGATTTCCGAAATGGCATGACCCATGCGTCTAGCTCCAACTAACATTCCGCGTTCAAAGTCTGTTAATTCCCGTCGTGCGGTCATCATCACGTCAAAACCTCTTCACATGAATAATTTGAACAGAAATGAAAGCACTGCGCATTTATACCTGCTCTACGCGATGCTACTGCCATCTGAAAAATTTGCATATTGCTATCCCATGACTTTTGTCACTTCAGTGTATATGCTTACTCTCAATATTTAATAGTAGCTTACTTCAAATCTTAAAAAGTTACGTAAATGAAAAAAAAAAAAAAAATTCTGATAATCCAATAATTTTCATATGTGGGAAAAAACCTAATACATAGCAGACATTTGTGACCATAACATATATATATATAAATGCATGTGTTATACCTTTATATATGGAAAAGAAATGCTACAACACACTAAGATTTCTTGTTCCAAAAATAAAATAACACTGTTATATTTACACTCATTACGAGTGAAATAGTGGAACAGATTTTCCCATTTACATGTTAATTTGGTAATAAAACAATTATTGTATGAATTACTTATGCAACTAATCTGCTTAAAACTTTTAAAATAAAAGAAATACAGATAGTATTTGCTTATCCTTATTACTATAATAAATTTCACTGATATATTTTTTTTTTTTCAATTTATGACAATAAATGATTTTGATTGTAAAAAGAAAAATTTAGTATAAAAAAAAATGTAAAATGTAGTACCAACTAGAGAAAATATATAATTAAACATGTTTTTTAAAGTATACCTAAATTCAATTTAATTTTTTTAGCCAATGGAGAAATCAATTTTCAATTTTACAGCTAAGAAGAGCAAGTGCATTTTAATAAAAATTTAAATATTAGAGAGGATTCAATTAAAGTATTCAACAGCATAAATTTTGATTATAATATTTAAAGAAATTTCTTCAAATATTATAAAGATTTTTTTTCCAAACATTTTTGTGAGAAACAAATTTTTGTGTAGTAAACAGTATTCAAAGCAAACTTTACTACATTTTAAATGATTTGAAAATGCAAGCGTATATTTGTCTCAAATTCAATAAAGATATTAACAAATTGCCAGGATCAAAATTATTATTAAAAAATATATATAAGCATACTTCTAACATATTTCTATTATTATTATAAATTATAATACATTTTTTGTCTTAATACATCAGATAATTTGTGTTGCAGAGATACAAGTGTATTGTGAAATGAAAAAAAAAATTTAACCAGGAGTTTTGTAAGAGGGCTTTATTCATAGAAAAATGGTAGTAATGGAAAGATAGTACATTTTTGACAATATTAATAAATTAAATGCACATTAGATGTGGTACAACATACATATCACAATCATTCATCGTAGGTTCAGAACGTGTCTTTACATAGCAAGAGTGATTTATTACTATTCTAATCTTTTTTAAGAATGTTTCGATAGCTAATAGGTCTATATCTGTAATTAAAAACTTTTATAATACATTTTAACTAATTTAAAGTGTGTAATATAAATTTAACTATGGTATAAATACAACAGTGGGCAAAAGTGGCTTCCATTAAAACTTAATTTCTTTATTATTTACGACTTATTTTCACTGAATTTTTTTTTAATTAAATAAAATAACTAATAGTTAAAAGAATTTTATGTCATGTCAATTAACATATATATTTTATTACTTGCAATATAATAATATTTCTAAAAAAAATATTTGAGTGCTTTCTTTTTATGCTGCATATTCATAAAAACAAGTATCTTAACAAATATATACACAAAAACACATTTGAAGATTTGAAGCATTTTAAACCTATACTTTTATGTAATTTATGAACCAATTAGCTTCTAATATTAAAGAAGATAAATCTTCAATTTTCTGGAATATTATTGCGAGGGAAAAAAAAGCTGCAGAAATAGAATTTAAAAGGATCATGCATTGCAAATGCATCAAAAATCTACTTCTACAATTGAGTTTTGAAAACTTAAGCCAGAATAAAAATATCAGCAATTTGCTTGTAGTCTAATTTGAATTTTTATAGTCCAAAATGAAGTTCCAGAAGATGAAATATCGTTGACAATCAGCATCTAGCACAGCTGCTGTGAACATCTTTAACACATGCACACCAAATTACAAAGATTTAACAAAAAGGTCTTCATTAAACATTATTAATGCATTTTACTGCACTTAATTTAATTGAAATTGTGCAATAACTATTTTGCAATTTCTTTCACTTAATTGTATTTTCATGTGTATGTACACTTTACATAGCACAAAAAAGACTTGTATGGAATATTGCATTAATCAAAAATAATATTTTAATTTGTGTAACTATTATGGAGTGGTTGGTTTTTTATATATTATATTGAACCAACATTGTTGGTTCATTGATTTCATGTGTGCCCACCACTGTATAAATACATTTCATAATTTCTTAAAATATCACACATTATGGAATACATTTATTAAGATTTCGATAAAAAAAGTAAAAGTGAAGTAAATAAGAGTTTGATAAAAATTACAATATTAAATGGAAAATATTTTAAATATATTGCCATTAAAATAAAAAATCCGAAAAATCGTATTTATAATGAAACTTCTAAGAAAAAATTTTTTAAGTCCACTGAGACCACAAAATAATCCAGCAAACAACAGTTGTCCAAAAATTTTAAAGTAAACTGAGGAAATATAGCAGCCAAGTCTTTTGTACTGAATTGAGCATGAGTGAAGGATTCTCCTAGTTTATTGATTGATCTATTATAAACAACTTTCAATTGGAATGTTACTTTTTTTTAACTCTAATTCTAATTATATATAAAAATAATAAATTTAACATCCTTTCTTTAATCTGAATATCATTTGCAGGTTAAAATATTCATATAAATTTCAATAGAAACAAATTATAGTTATTTAAATTAATTTTAAAAGGAGAATTTTAACTTAAAACTTACTAAAAGAAAAAGTAAATAAATTCATACCCTCCCTTATAAAAACAAACCTTTTCAAATAAAAAGTATTTAGTTTTTTAAAAAAATAGATAATGCACAATGATGTTCTTCTGATTGATAGACCATTAGACATTTTTTAATTTCTTAAGATGATCTTAAATCAATAATGCACTACAGGAGGTTGAAAATTAAGCACATCTAAAAGCAAAGAATCCACAACAAACCTCCATAAAATAATTTTTTCAGTTCTTTTACTTTTTTATAATGTTGAATAAAAAAAAATCTGTGAGAAAACTTTCACAAAAAAATATATATATATCTATATATATAAATATAAGCTTAAATCATAAAGCAATAAGATGTTTGATAACTTTTCAATACCTTAACAATGCTATAAAATTTTAAAACTAAATGTGACATTGATGATGAAAATACCTTGATAACCGGTTCAAAATAGCAAACAAAATTTCATCCGAATAATTTAAGCTAATGAAAAGTAAATGTTGAAAAATTCTATACAGATAGAATATCACAAATAATTTAAAAGCACTGCATAAAAATATAGATAAAAAGATTCTTTAGACAAAAGATGTCCTAAATCCTATGAGGTTGTTAGTGCATCCAGTTGCTAAATTCTGTGCTTAGTTAACCATCTTGCAATGAGAATGAGAGATTATTTTTATAGCTTCAATTGTTTCTCTAATTCTTTAGAAATAGCTTCCAGGAAATCCATAGTATACAGATAGTCAGATTCTTTCACACTAAGAAAAAAAAGAAGAAAATTGTAAGTAAGATGAGATGCTCCAAAAGTTGAGAGAGCATCTAAAATATATTTTAAATGGCACAAAAAATTTGTTGTTATTTATATCCTATTAAGTTTGATTTAGTTTAATATTTATATTCGTTTTAATTAAATTATGTAATTTTACTCACCATACTGAAAAAATTAAATTTTATTAAAGTTTTATTTTAAAAATGCAGAATTATTTAAAAATATTTTTCTTTTTGGGTTGATAAATATTTATCTAATATTTCTTTCATTATAACCCTTCAATTATATCACACAGTAAAGAAAAAGGCATGTTATTTACATTTTCATTTTGTTTTTTTAAAGAAATTTTATAATAATCAAAATTGCAATTAAATTCATAGAAATATGATTTATTCACAAAAATTGAAATAAATAATTTTTACTTTTAAATTGCAAATATTAAAATGGATTTCCATATTTTATTATCATTAATAGCAGTAAAAAAAGATTTTACAATGGAATTTTTGTTTTTGTTGTCAAGTTATGATAGATAAAAATCATTATTATAAGCATTAAAATAAACAATGTATAAATACAAAATTAATTTTTGTTTCTGATAAAAATTTGGTAGACAGCAACTATTTTTGTTTAAAATCAAATAAGTTCAATTGGTACTTATGTATTAACGATACCTTGGCGACAGACTTGGCGGTTTTTAAGTGTCCCCAATCTAACAGCTACAGATTTGCTGAGTTTGACGCCATTTTTGTAGTGCTACGAAAATGCGTATTTGGAATTTGCCAGAAACAGAACAGGATGCAATTTTATTTTCTCAGGGTGAAATATTTTACCAAAACAACGAAAATGTCCCAATTAGACTGTTTTGAATCCATGTTAAACTCTATATCGGCCTGTTTTCTACTGAAATCTGTTTGACTACTTTGTGTTTTAAATAAAGTGTTTTTGACTACTTTGTGTTTAAATAAAGTGCTTTGAACTTTGGAAGCGTTTTGATTTTAAATGAAGTGTTTTATATATTTTATTATTTGGAACAAAAATTTTTTTGAAAGCGTTTTGATTTTAAATGAAGTGTTTTATATATTTTATTAATTGGAACAAAAATTTTAAGTGTAGATTGGCGCCACTTAAAAACCGCCAAATCTGTAGCTGCGGTTTGGCGCGTGTGCTCTTTATTGGCGCAACTGTCGCTACGCTAAGGTATCGTTAATACTTGAAAGTACCGTTCAATTATATGTAAAAAGGTACTAATTATTCTATAATTAATATATTGCTTAACTGTTACTACACAATTTAGAAAATAAAAAATTATTTTAAATCAAATGTTTTTAAGCAATTAATATAAAAATGAATGGTTATTTGTGTAAAAAGCATCAAAGAAAAGAATTCATAATTTTCAAAAGTTTTTGGATTGAAATAATTACAACTAATCGTATACAATTTTTAAAAAATCTCACTTTTTCAATCCATGAATACATCCTGCTAGATCCTTAGTCATTTTTCCAGAATCTACAGTATCGACACAAGCTTTTTCTAGGACTTTACAAAACCTAAAGGACAATTAAAAAGAAATAGGAATAAAATTTGGAATAGTTACAGGAATAAATACAAAATAGCAGTCAAATAAAAACATCAACTAAATTTTAATATAAAATAATGTATATCATAAAAATCATATCTCTTAAAAGTATAAAATATCAGTATATTTAAGATAGTTATTCAATTACATATTTATAATAAAAATTTTAGAAATTTTTTTAAAAATTCATTTTATTGCATTTTTTTTTTTTAAAAGGAAGAAATTTAATTTAGGAAAATAAATCTTTTTCCACAAAAATTTATACTTATTAAATCAAAAATAACTCAAATGAATTACTTAGTAATCTTTTTGCAGTTTTAAGCATAAAGTTCATACTTATTATACACACCATTTCTCATATGATAATAGAACAAATCTAATAAGACTAACAAGAAAGCAAAACAAACTATTATTAAAATATTAGACAGCAAGAAAAAAAGTCAAATCAGGTAAGAAATTTCAGATAATAAGCATTGGAAAGGGCAAAAATTGAAAGATCTTTCAATAGGTGTTAAAGTATTTTCAGGCAGCAATGGTTAAACTACAAGGCTACATGAATCTTTTGTAAACTAAGTAATTCCATAATTTTGCAGTCAGAGAAATGAATAAGTATTAATAAACTAATATCAAATTTTTGCTATATTTTAATTCAAAGTTGTGAAAACAATAGGTTTTAATTTTTTATTTTGACTAGACAAACTACTTATGAATTAAAAAACACACAGACGCACGCATACATACATACATATAAAACACACACACACACGCACATACATACATACAACATTATAACTCTTTATGTATTCTTATTCATATTAATGTTTCATAATACTTATTTAAAACTATTATTATTATTTAAAATTCTGTTGAAACTAAAATGGTAAGTTCCTGCAATGTGCTTTTAATACCTTTTTGTTCATCGCTGTATTATACGTGTGTATGCTATTGTCAATTCTAAATTTCATTTTATTTAGATTCCTTTTTGCTGCAATGAAATAAATGCATTTAAAAATTTGTGAGTTATTTTGTTATGTTGGTAATGCTCTGATCCATTATAAATGGATACAAGAAATACCAATATTTCAAATGTAAATTACCAGCTTATATGGATACTTTATTATAGAATCATTTAATATATTTATTATTTCAAAATAATTTTGACTTTTTTGGCTAAATATCATAATTTACAACAGCAATACATGAAAAACTCAGTGAATACTGGTTTCATATATTAAATTTTCTAGATTTTTACCTATGACTCATTTATATTCACAAGGTATTATTAAAAGGTAAGGTATTGTCTTTATTTATTAAGGTATTTTTCTACGATTGTTTTATTGCTTTAAGATTATATTAAAACATTACGAAGCCCAAATTTGGTTAGTAAAAAGGATTATATTGGGGTTCCTGTAGTCATAAACTGTGTAATGTTATCAAATTAAGTAATTTTTCTTACTGTTACGTTGCTCTTTTTTTAATTTAATTTACTATAATAAAAAAAAACTGAAGCTGGATAACATTAAGTCACACGACTAGTAAATCTTATTAATAAGTTCATGTAAATATTTACATTATAAACTACCATTTGAAAAAAAAAATTCACAAATTAATACCTCTTAAGATCTGCGTTGTTGTCCAGTTTAGCTCTGTGTTCCAGGCCCCTGGTCCATGCAAAGATGCTAGCTATAGGATTTGTACTGGTGGGTTTGCCTATAATAAACAAGTTAAACAAAACATTCACATACCTTATTATAAAAAATAAAATTTATAAAAACCAATATAAGCCAAAAAAATTTGATAACACAGAAAATTATTTTCTTTTATTAAAAATCAAGCAATTCCTTTATATATATTAAACAAAAACACCCCTTGATAATTTCATTAAAAAAGTGTAACAGTAGCAGGAAAAAAAAATAGACATTTTTTTCCCCTTTAGTGAATTATTTATTTGCACTAAAACAAAAAACAATTTACCATAAGAAGATCTGAATAAATCCTAAAATAGTGGTAAATTAATAAATGTAATAAAACATTTCTCTTAAATGGTATCAAAAACATTTGTAAAAAAAAAATTTTTAAATGAAAACTAACAGTTAGTTATAAATCTGAATACTTCTATTAAATGTTTTTGAAAAAAAAAAAAAAAAAGTTTAAAAAAAATTTCCTATTTATTTTTAAAAATAATTCCACAAAAATACAGTTCATAACCTTCAGGAAAATCTGTAATTTCAGGAAATAATTGCCTTAGAAAATAATTAAATGCACTATACAATTATTTACAGAAAAAAAAAAATTTTTTTAAACATGATTTAAAAGGTAGTCAAAATTTTGCAATCACAGTTATTAAAGAAAATTATGTTCTACATATTAATAGAATATGAATTCAAGCAAGATAAGATAAAATGTAATCATAAGATAATGTAATCATCTCACTGTCCTATCACTTAGCAGAGTTTAAATTAATTGCTTTGTTTGTGGATAGGGTAAAATCCTTTTTTTTCTATAATAGATGCAAGTTAAATACTATAAACAAGTTTATGGAATATTTTTATTGACAAACACAAAAGTATTTTTAACACCTCTATCTTTTTTACTAGTGACAGTAAAACTAAAGTTCTGATAGGCACATCAATAATAATTTTGAAATAATAAATCCGTGTATATTGTCTGATTAATGTTTAACCAGCAATACAAAATAATAAATAATAATAGAATAGCGAGAGAATGACTATCTGTATTTTGCCTATATATATTTCACTATATTTTTTAAAAATTTACAGATTTTGATCTCTTCTTCCCTCCAATTCTGTCAATTAAAAAAAATTAATAATAAATAAAAGACTTAGAACACAAATTTTGTGACATTAAAAGCAAATTAGAAAAATAGCATACTTTAAAAAAAGAATAATATAAATTTCTAAAACAAGAAATTAAAAATAATTTTAATAAAGTTAGATAAGACATCTTCAAATAAGGCCAATGAATTCATTATTTTTAAGACACTAAACGATGAATCTCAAAATGCAATTAAAATTTAATGTTCATTATAAAATATAGATACTTGAACAAAATTCCTCATCAATCATTTATTTCTTTATGCACAAAACCTTAAATTTTAAAAAAATTCACCTTTTGGTGTTCTCTATAATGGCGTGTGACTGTTCCATGAGCTGCCTCAGATTCGATGGTTTTTCCATCTGGGCACACCAACACACTAGTCATGAGACCCAAAGAGCCATATCCTTAAAAAGTAAAATAATAAACAATATTCACATTTCACGTTAGCTATCACTATCAAAAAAACCAAAAAAATTTATAAAAATTATAATGTATTGTATGAATAAAATTATTTATATATAAATATATTTTTTTTTGTTAGCATTTAATTAATTCAAACAATCTGGTTTTATTGATTAAAAGAGATAATTAATACAATAATAATTTAAAGAAAATAATTAATAATTCACTATAAAGGCAAACTTAATTAAATTAATGCCACTCTTAAAATTATTTTTAATTATTATTCTAAATTATATTCTAAAATTATTATATTGCCCATTCACAACTAAAATTACCACAAAAAGTAATTAAACAAAAAAAAAATTTTCAGAATTATTCTTAAAATGCTATATAATGCAAATATATGTTATAAGAAACACTCAGACAATTTAGATTAATTTAAATCACAATAGAAAAACACATGGAAGGGCGAAATTATTGGTGCACATACTTTAACTCATCTATCCCGACCAAAGGCTGTCTTTATCAGTGAGATACTCAAGAAGTGTTTATTATAAAAGTTAATAGACATCATTTTTTACACAAAAAAATTCTATACAATGATTTTTTTTTTTTTATTTTTCAAACAACAATCTGCATTTAATAAAGCATTATTTACACATGTTTAAAAAAGAAAAATTAGCTTTCTTCAAACAAAAATCTTTTTGTTTTCTAATTTTGAAAATTTTTTTTACTGATTTTAAATGAAAAGCTATATCTTTTCATAAAAATAGTCAATCCTTTGTTTATGTTCAGTAATAGCAAACCTAGCAAGCGACAAGTTACTTCTTCCTGTTGCACAAATTATCTTAAATATTTTCTTTTTTCCCCAATACACTGAAAAATTATTAAGTTCCACTATGATTGTGCTCGAGTGTCTAAGCTTTTCTAGGTTTTCTTTAAAATAGTAAAAGTGCAAATCCTTTTAAAGCACTCCTTGAAATAAGTTATTATTAAGTTAATGGTTAATAAATAATGAATGAGAATTATTTAATGATTCTCATTAAATAAGTTATTATTAAGTAATTATGGACCATAATATTGAAATTTATGGAACAAATGTTGAAAAACAATAGCCAATTTATTGAAAAAATATATTAAAATCAGCAGCACAAATAAATTTCTAAACATTTTAAACCAAACACTTCACTCAAACCATTCTTTGTAGAATAAAAAAAAATTTAAGTCATACATACTGCAAGGCATTTGAAAAGATCATAAAATTGGTCATTCTTAGAGATACTTTGACATTATGTTCAAATGGTTGTTTTAACACACGTTCAGCATTTGGATCTATGGTCAGGATATCCCCAATTGGATGATGTATAGCAAAAACAGACATCTTCCAATTCAGGAAATCCCTGACCAGGGATCGATACTCACAGTGCATGTTGAAGGGCATTTCTCTCTCATACGACTAATACAATTTTAAAAATCTGTTGAGTAGTATCTGGAAATTTACACTCTAATCCAAGGGGGAAAAACATTCCATCAAATATGGCCTTTATAGCATTTATGAATGACATATAATGGAGATCAGTATTTCATTAAAAAGAAAAAAGGTCAGAGAGTTAGTGGTCTCTTCAAAGTTTTATTGATATTCTCATGCTTAACTTACCTTGTGCAACAACATCTGATTGCACATCACCATCATAGTTCTTGCAAGCCCACACGAAGCCTCCAGACGATTTGAGAGCCTGGGCAACCATATCATCAATTAACCTGTGTTCATACCAAATACCCAAAGACTCAAATTTGCTCTTGTAATCCCTATAATAACGAATGTCTTATTAAAATAACTGTCTTAAGTCATACACTCCTTATAGTTAATTCAATAACAAATTTAAAAAAAAAAAAAAAACATTTAACAGACAAATTATTTAATTCAAATATTATATTACTACTATAAGAAAGAAATCTAAAAGAGTTGAAGTAGATATATTTAGAATACATGAATTAATTTAAATTTCAAAGATGTACAACAATAATTCTAAATATAACAGGGAAAAGATTCAATCTATTTCAAATGAATTCAAAAAATTTCATATACTTAAACAAAATTAATACATTTTTCTTTAAATTTAATAAATAAAGATTAAGAATACTGAAATCATTAAATCTCTTTGAAATATAATTCACAAAGTACATTTCAGCTGAGAAAGCACTTAAACATATAATATTGTTTGAAATCTATTGTTAAAGTAATGATGCTTCCCCATTATTGAAAGACATTTATACACAGAAATAATAAATTGAATATTTTTAGCTGAAAAAGTTTTTATATAAATGTTATTTTATAAAAATTTAAACATATATAATATAATTATTTATGTTTAAAAAAATAATTGTTCAGATTATAAAACTTTTTATATATAATGCTAGAAATATTTTTCACACAAAAATCACTCTAATATGAATCAAATAAATCCTCAATATATATAAAAAAAAAAAAAAAAAAAAAAAACTAATACATTTTTTCAATGTAACAAATTTACAAATAAAAGTTCTACTTTAGAGAAATGTTATTAATAATGACAGTAAATTATTTAAGACAGACTTGACCTATTCCCATTTCTATTCTTACAAAAATTAAGCTATGAATTAGAAATGGCAAGAATAAGTGCAATCGTGCAATTTAATCATGACTGCTGTGAAATATTTAATAATTATTGAAGAACATTCTAATTTTGTTTTCATAATGCTGTTATCTAACCTTTTGACTGATTCCCTTCCATCTGTGAACATAATTTAACAGTTTATATCTAATAAAAAAATAAATTTTATGTAAAAATATTGGATTTGAAATATTTGCTATTTTTGTCAAAAATCATTGAACTCATATATGACCATTAATACATAAATGTGAATTTCTAAATTACTAACATTTGCAGTACACCACATAATATTATAAGAAAATGCTTTAAAAAAAATTAAAAGGAAACACAATAGAAGAAAAAAAGAAATAGTAGGAAAAATAAGGTTTTATAAATTGAAAATAATTTTTTTTTTTTTTTTTTTTTGTGCATATAATTGTGAAAGGTAACAAAAGATTATTAAAAATAAATTATTACCATAAAATAAACAGCTAATTATATTAAAAAAATATTTTTAACACCTGACAACACAGGCAGATTCAGTCACACAGATAATTTTAGTCATTATGCAAGTTTAAAAAAAAAAACAATGCAAAACTGTTGTGAAGTTCCTATATAAATAAAATCAAAAAGTACATAGAAAGCAACACAAAATAAGAAATACAATACAAAATGTTAAAATTCTGCATAAATAAAAAATATTTATGATCAATTCAAAGATTTTAAAGAAAATCTTGGGATTTTTATCCCAATTACTTAACTTTACATTTCCTATTCCCCCTTCCCAATTTAATTATATTTTTTTTTTCCTTAGTCATTTATTCTAAGTAATTTTTAACAATAAAAAATGGTTTTCGTTCAAATGAAGGCACCTGTCATAGATCTCTTGGAAAATGTCTTTGAATCGACCATCGTAACTCTTGAGAATGGTGTTTTTAGTGCTCAGATAGAGAGGCCACTTTTTCATGACAGCATACTCAAAACAGCTTCTAGCAAATCCCTTGATAGACTACAAAGGATCAGATTTGAAAAAAAATATTAAACATTAATCATGTATTTTTTTTTTTTTTTTTTTTTATCAGGCACCATCAAATTTAAATTTTCAATAATTTAAGTTAACATTTTAGGAATAAACATTTCAACTTAAATATTTTCTTTTTAAAAATACACAAAAATTTATAATAATTAAAATGTTTCTTTTAGAAAAATTGTGTTAGATATACATTCTGATTATTTGATTATTAGACAGAGGATTAAAAATGCATCAATTTTGTAAAGAAAATAAAAAATTAACATTAAATATTCAGTTTTGAATGTTAATTTAAAAAGTCATTTATTAATAAAGTTTTAACTTAATCAGCATTTATTGCTAATATTTTCTTAAAAATAGTAAATATTAAAAAAAAAAAAATCTTTAATACAAATTGTTTACAGAACATTTTAGCACTAAAGAAAATATGCAAAAATCATGATTTGAAATGTACTTATTCCAGAACTTGCATTAAACTGCATGTTATTAAATTATACCCCAAAAAAATTTAGTTAGCTAAATAACAATAATTTAGTAATAAATTCATAATTGTTTCATTTGTGTCATATTAAAATTAAATTGTAATTTAATTATTTCAGTGTGTATAGACTTAAATGAAAAATACTGTACATATTAAAACATTATAATCTTTAAATTGATTTTATATAGAACTGATACTACAAACAGTATTATTAAATCTGCAAATCCGATGAAGTAAAAGACTTGAAAGAATTTCATTTAAAAACAGCAATTTTATTTAATTAAAAGATACATATAACATTATATTTGCTAATGTAAATATACTCTGTTTTTTAACAATTTTAATAAATTCTAATAATGATTCACATGGAAGGTAATGCACAGTTCAATAAATTTTGCATTGCCAACCTTACGATAGATGACAATGGATTCTTAAATGTGATAAAAATGCACTTTGAAAAATGACATAAGTAATGCAAAGTTTGTCAACTTTTAAAAGCACATCAATAAAATTTGAAGGTGTTATAAAATTAACATGAATGCAGTTATGCTATGCACTTAAATAAAGATAAATATCCAAAATAAAGCCCTTATTCAAAATAAAGCTTACATATGTTATTTATAAAATGGGGTTGTATAATAGCAATTTAATACATGCAACATTTATAGCAATCATTTGGATGGTGTTTTTAAGGTTAACATTGTATATTGCCCATAATATTTTGATTTTCAATTTAATCAAATTTAAGTTTTCAAATGTGTTGTTAAATAATTAAGATCTAAAAAAATTATTTTGTTCTTTACAACATTGAAAATTATCTCAAATTCAGTATTATAGTGAGGGAACCAACAAGTGGAAAATATTTTAGAAAAACATTCCTGCTCACTGATTGTGCTTCAAGAATATCAGCAGTAATCAACCTAATCAATCTCATACACACAATGTTACACAGATACACAAAAATGTTATATAGATTTTTTAATGATAAATAATTAAGCTTCAAATTACATAAAACCCATTTGGGAAAGGAATGAATTAATTGCATTTTACATATCTTTTCCTTATTATACAGAGAATAAACAAAAACGATCTAATTATATTTTGCTGACAAATCAATCCCATTTATTTGAAAAGTGTCAAAAAAAATTTTAAAGGATTTTCTTTTTTAAAGTAATACAATATTTTATATGTTGCACATTATAATAAAATTCATTTTATTTTAAATTGTATTTATTTTATTGTGTAAAAATGTATCAAAACAGAAAAATTCAGATATATTTCAGAGAAAATAATCAGTTAAAAAACATTTAAATATTTAATTATTTCCTGATTGTCAGTAAAAGAAGTTTATATATAAATTTCTATATATCTATATGAAATTAATCCATCGTTCAAAGATGCCAATGAATTTTTTTTATTTCATTTTTATCTTTTTTTTAAAAAAAAAAAGAGTATCTTGTTTATAGAAAATAAGAGTGGTGTTATAACTCTTCAAATCGCAAAATAAGAAACAATGGAGTACAAGTGAAAAAGTAATTTGAGATGCAATATGTTCACAGTTAAAAATTTATCTTTTCCTTCTTGCCTCATTTGTACCCATTATTCAAAATAAACAAATCCCTAACTTAATAACTTTTACTAGTTTTCATCATTAAATATCAAAATAGCTTCAATGTTTTATTCACTCTTTACATTAATAATATAACTGCAAATTTACTTCACTCATAATCAAAATAATCAGAATGAATATTTGTTAAAAATTAATATTAATCACAGCTGTGAATTGATAAGTAACAAAAAAATATTTAATTTTCATATGACTAAAAGAGGATGTCATGAATCGCCCCGATGGAATTCATTTCTGTTTTTCAAAACATGGTGCATTTATAAGGGAGTTCTCGGAAAATTATCAAAAAATACTTCATTTGATAATAGTCAAATAAAAGCTCCCCTGTATAAATAGATACATAAATGTTTCATGTTTTTAAATTTTAAATGGGGAAATCTTTTTTCTTTTAATCAAAAAATATTTAACAGTAATAACTATTTAATGTTATATTTAACAAAACATTATTCTAAACATCCTTTTGTTAATTTCTCATATACTGAAGTAAAATAATAATTTTATATAGATCTTAAGATACTAAAATATTTGTATTATTTGACAATGTCATTGCCAATGATATTGTCTTGATTTGTTTCAATATTTGCAAATGAAGATGATTTTATCCAGGTTGCTAAACATGAGAACGCTGAAAAAAAAATTATTTTTTAAAAAGCTTACTTCATCTGTATTGTACATGCCCATGATGACACCTCCTGTCTCCTGGAAATTGAAAACTTCTACTTTGCGAGGTTCACTGCCATCATGAGGAGTGTACACAAACTCTACTCGACCAGGTTTTCCAATCACCATGTCTGTGCATTTGTACTGGAGAAAAGAAAAAAACATTTTATAGAGAAGAGTAAAACATTCCTTCTGTTCATTTTGAATGTAAAATGTAGTAAATTAAACTCAATAATAAATTTCAAAAATGATTCTTTATTGGTAAAGGTGAAAATGTATTGGTAAAGCTTTTTAAAATTTAATATAAAAAATATTTGAAAAATTTATAATTAAATATATTAAGTGTGAATAATTATTTTTTAAAAAAATAATTTTTTTAGTTTATAAAACACAAAGTTTTACTATTATTATTATTAAATTCCAATTGTATTGGTTTTAATACCTGTTTGAAGTAATAATTATAGCTTTCCCAATAAAAATAAAAAATTTGATAACTATATTTTTAAGAAATATTCAGTTCTAAATACAAAACACGTCTCTATTTCTATCCAAAAATTAACTTGCTTGTAAATATGATATTTTGTAATCTTACAACTTTACAAGTTGTACTGTAGCTCCTTAATATAAATTTAAAACTGGATAACTATATTTAAAATAAAATATTACTCATAAAAGTCATACAAAAGTCTTTTTCCATTAAATTACTTATTCTATTTCCTTTTACTTAAATATTTCTAGTGGAATTGAATTCCATCTTGAAGGTGAAAACCTTTTACATAACTTTAAAATATTACCAAAAATTTGCATCTGAAGTAATCCTTTACATTCAGTTCTTATTTTCATACATAGCGGGGGTTCCCCATTTTAATGCAAGGTGAAATAATCACAATCAATATAAAATCTATTAAAGTATTATGATGAGTCATCAAATGCTATTATTTTTCCATAATACTTCACTTTCTATTCTCCTTTTTTTTTATATATAATCAATTTTCTATATGGATGCTTATATTTGCAGTTGTTACTAAAACATCATAAAATTCCTGTTTGCAAAATTATAAGCAAGTTCACAAGAGTATGCAAGGAAACAAACTTGCTAAGTACATTGAAGAAGTGCCTCATTCATTTATAATAAGCAGAAAGATATAAAAAATGTTTTTTAATGAAGTAGAACTCACTTGATCTCCATGGGCATGCCTTCCAATAACAATGGCTTTTGTCCAACCTGGCACCAAACGGGGTATAGACTTGCAGATAATGGGTTCACGGAACACAGTACCTCCCAGGATGTTCCTTACAGTGCCATTGGGACTGGGCCACATCTTCTTCAGCTTGAATTCTAAAGGGTTAAAATGTCTTATAAAAATTTTCCCAGATAAAAAAAAAATAATAAATAAATACAAGAACATGAAGCATCTCCTAATCTTCTTCCAATAACAAAAATATTTTATTCATTATTTTCTAATAAAGTACAAACTAACAAATATGAAGAAGCATTGACTGGCTTCAGTAAATAACAAAAATATATTTCATTTTGGTTATGTTTTGTTATTTTATGAAAATGAACAACAAAACTGAATAAGAATTTAGAAAAATCAAGGAAAATATGTTTAATATATTATAAAAGCTCATTAAAACTGATCATTTCTTATCTTTAAATAATCAGAGGAACTTAACAAGTAAAAGAATTTAATTCTGTATCCATCTAATTATAAAGATTAAAATAACAAAAAGATATTAAGTTGTAAATATAAAAATAAATAAAAGACAAGACGAAAACCAAACAATAAATAACACTTATCACATCATCGTAATTGAAAACGCAATTTTAATATTTCATTACATAATTAAGCAGGATATTGTCTCAGTAAAAATATGTTCCATATAAAAAAATATATATTATTAAATCTTGCATTGCAAATTAACTAATTTGTTATTTTTTGCAGCATGGTATAAGCACGAAACTCGGAATCGCAGATGATTTAAGTATAATTTAAAAGATGATCAAATTCATTTTTATCATTTCTATCAAATTTTATAGCATTAAACAAATAAAAATTATGCAGGGGTAACGACTTGATTTGATTAAATTTATCAATTGTGCCTGCTCATTGGCACATGGAATATCCTTTTGTTTGTAGCATTTTGAGATTGCATATTAGAAACATGCATTTCAATAATGATTTCATTTTTCAAAAAGTATATAAATATATATACATGACTTGTTCACCCATTAAAAGATTAAAAAAAAAAAAAAAAAGAATTAAGTTAAGAAATGCAATAGGGCAAAGAAAACTCAATTAAAGGTAATTTTCCTTCTAGTTATAAAAAGAAAAAATTATTCCAAATCTTTAAAACTACTCCCTTATTCCTCAGATTTTTTTTTTTTTTTAATGACAGGGAAAAAAAATGAAATATTTGCAGGGGAAAAAAATTCCTTTTAAATAAACTGCTAAATATTATCTTACCTTCAACTCTGTTCATCAGGAGTAATAGTAGCACATTTGATTCCTACACTGTGTTTCTTGATGGCCATGGCAGCATCATAAGTCACCTGGTCATTGGTCTGATCTCTGTAAGGAAGACCCAGATCATAGTATAAGCATTCCAGCTTTAGATAAGGAAAGATAAGCTGCAAAAGAAAAGGAAAACCAATTGTAATTAAAATCAGGTAATTAATATAGCAGTCCCTTGTTACAACAATGCTCATTATATAGTATAAGCAGCTATTTTCTGCATTTTCTTAGGAAAAAAAAAAAGCATATAAAAAAGATAAAACTTTCATTTCAATGTTAAAAAATTAATATCCAGCAAGTATGAGAGTACTTTTATTTTTAATAGTTAGTGGAAACTGTGACTTACAAAGTCCATTTTTTTATTTACAAAATGCAGTAACTAATATTAGAGTCATTACTAATATTATTTCTTTGTTTCTTGATAGTGCAGCATAACAAACTAGATAAGGTTTTTTTCCTTATCTAGAATAACAGAACAATTACATTAAAAAAGTTTTTAGAAGATTATTAATATTAAAAAATATATAACTTGTTTTTTTTTGTTTCACAATATTTTTTTGAGACTGCAATAAATCAAAACAGACTTACCACTGATTTTCCAATTAATAAAATATCACTATTCTTTATTTCTGGTGAAAAACTCAGCTTATATAAATAAATTTCGATGACCAATTTAATTAATCCAACTATATTCATCTCTATAAGCATTTTTTGTTTTAAGAGCCACACTGACCATTTAATAAAGTTGGGCACATCAAAACTTAGTTTAGTACAGTAACAAGCTGCAACTTTATAAGAGAAATTTTTTTATTCAATCAGGAACACATATTGAATTCTACCAAAATAATAAACATTTTATAAGGTCAGCTTAAATTTCCTATTTAATTTTCCTTCATTAAATTTACTATTTAATGAAACATATTTTATTTGGTTTAATTATTTTTCCTAGTATTACATAATAAATACCATTTCAAAGATGAACTAATTTATTAGAATGAGAAGGAAAAAGAAAAAATGTGAAACATTTTGTGGTTAAAATGACATTTTGTATTAAAAAATAACAAACAGACAGAAAACAATACAGATAACAGAACAAACAGAAAGAAATTTAAATTTAAATGTAGAACATTTTTTAATTAAAAACTTTTTTTTTTTATTACAATTAGGAAATTTCACAATTTTTTATTTTTATTTTAACATGATATCAAAAATATATATATCATGATATCAATTTAGCTACTTGGCTATGGGTCATCTTGCTCTAGTTAAAGAAACTTTTAGTTTGAGTTTATGATTTGAAGCATTAAAATAAAATTTAAAAAAGCATGGTTGCATTGATATATTATTGTGAAAGAAATCAGAATTTTCACATTTAAATTTGGAAATTTCCTGCCAAATCAGAAACTAATTATCAAAAATTTTAGAGATCATAAAAATTAAGATTTGTGTTCAATAATAAAGTTTTTATTTTTTATTTAACTGAAAATGAATTCATTTTCATACAGTATTGAATTTCATAATCATTAAAGATTGATTTTAGTGAAGTTACTTGCTGCACACAAATACATACACTCATTAAAAATCAGCTAGAAAGAAAGATAATTTAACAACACAAACTTGAATCAATCAAATATGTTATGTCTTCTCATTTACAAAATGAGTGTACAAAGTTGTAAAATAATATTTTCTGTAACAACAAATGTAACAAATAAAATGTTCTGTATATTATCTTAAATAATAATATACAAAATAATATTTTCTGTTTACAAATGTAACAAATATAGTATTTAAATATATATAAATATTACTTTGAAAATACTGCAATTATTTTTATTCTTTTCCACAAGGGCAAGGACTATCACTTTTATTTTGTTTACCCATGTAGAGGAAGAATTTATCATTCAATTAAAAAAAGTTTTTTTAACCAACCTTTTCTTTAATTTTCTCCCAGATGACTCTTGTCATCTCATCGCCATCCAACTCCACCACAGGCCTTTCGACAATAATACGCTTGTCTGTGCCATCTGGTAAAAAATTAAAAATACAAGTTTTAAATTTACCATTTCTTAAAAACTGACAAATCTAACAATGTAAATAAGAACATTTAGTATTTCTTTATATAATTTTAATAACAACATTTAGTCAATTTTTATATTTAAGAACCTATTTAAAAATTAAAATACTAAATACAATGTTATATTTTAATAATTCTTCAATGAAAGAATTGTACCTTATAAAGTTGAAGAGATTTCATAAAGGTAATTTTAGATTTCCTTGATAATATCAGAGTATGAAATAGAATATTGAATAAAATTTAATTTAAAACCTGTTAAGACTTATATTAAAAATATTACTACCTTAGAACTATGTAGGTTAAAACAAAACAAAATAAATTTTTTGATTAAATGATTTGATACCCAATTGTATATAGAATAAATAAGTTTTTAAAAAACCCCGCAGAATTGTTTTTAAAAATACGAAAACATTTTCTTAAATCTCAATAGATGGCGCCACAAGAAACTTAAAAATAAAATAACGTTTTGAAATTAATTTATTATTAAATTAGTATATTAATCAGGCATAATTTCTCACTAAAACAAGAATATGTAGCAAATTCTGTTCCATAATACCCGACAGAAACTTGTAATCCACAAAATTTTTAGTACAGATAGCATCCTTATAGCATAATTGGGTTAAAATTCCATGTTTAAGCGAATGGAAATTTAAAAAAATAAAGGAAGAGCGAAAAACAAAACCAAAAAAATGTATAAAACTGCATGAGTGATAAAAATACTAGCAGGGTAAAAATAAAATATATCCTTCAAAATTATTTATGCTTGAAAAATTATTCTATTACCAATTAATAATAAATGATGAAACATGCCAAAATATTGATTATATATATATATATAAGTAAATCGTGCAATTATGCCATTTTACTCATATATATACCAAGAGCCAAAACATTATGACCACCTGTCAATAACGAGTTGGCCCACCTTGGCGCGCAACACAGCTTCAACCCGCCTTGGCATGGATGCCCCAAGTCCTTGGTAGATGGCCGGAGACAGATTGTACCAGATGTTTAAGCAACGGTCACGCAAACCGAGATATTGCGAATTGGTGGTCTTTGAACTCTGAGCTGCCGTCCCAGGACATTAACTGGAATTCAGCATCATGTTTCTGGAACCACTCCAACACAATTTTAGCCTTGTGACAAGGGGCGTTGTCCTGTTGAAACATTCCATTTCCAGCTGGACGCCCAAGAGAACGTCCCCAAAGCATAATACCGCCATCACCGACGTGTGTATGACCTACTGTACATTGAGGGAGCAACTGTTCGCCTGGAAGACGGCGTATCCTGACACGGTCATCGGCGTGATGAATGACAAACCGTGATTCATCTGACCAGGCAACTCTCTCCCACTGATCCATGGACCAGTCACGATGTTCCCGGGCCCAACACAGGCGCAGTTGGCGATGACGCTTGGTCAGCAAAGGCACACGAGTGGGACGTTTGCTGCGTAGCCCCATATCCAACAGTGTCCGCTGAACAGTGTGCTCCGATACTATTCTACTTGGCCCTGCATTGTATTGCTGTCAGCTGAGCCAATGTCTGGCTCCGGTTTTGCTTCACCATGCGAGACAGTCTCCGACGACCTTTTCTTTGATAGCGTGTGGACGTCCAACATCATGTCGTCTACTGCTGATTTCACCGTCATTCATCTACTTTAAATAAGTACTAATAGCTGTAGATCGCGAACAACCCATGAGCCGTGCAGTTTCGAAATACTTGTTCCGAGCCTTCGAGCCATTACAATCTGTCCTCTATCAAAGTCGCTTAGATCCGCAGCCTTTCCTATCACACACAGAAGTAAGTGAAAGAATGATTCTTCAGACTCTCCAGCAGCAGTTAAATACCACTTCCACATGATAACGTGTCTTCCACGTCCTCCAGGCGAGTTCATTGCAAAATGTAGGAGTGGTCATAATGTTTTGGCTCTTGAGTGTATAACGTATTGTGTTTTCTTCACTCCTTGCTTACACATATTTTTCATTGGTGGAAAAGTCCCTTTGCTGTAAATATATATAACAGAAAACTATTGTAAAAAAAAAAAAAAAAAAAAAAAAAAAAAAAAAGACTCAGCCGAGATGTGTTAAAAGCGATATCCAAACATCGACTCTATTCATTGAAACTATTAATTTGAAGCATGAAAGTGGAAAAAATTGCTTTAATATCTTAACTGGTTTTAATATCTTTAACCATAACGATTTAAACGAATTACTTGTCAAAATGATAATGATATTGTCACTTAGATCCATTACAGTGTCAATGATCTCGTTGGAGGTGAAATGATGTGGGGGGGGGGGCAGAGCCAGTCTTTCTCACAATTCTTTGCAGTATAAATTAGTAAATCATTTTTCTGTTAATGACTCTTATTCTTTAAATGACCACATAAGCAGTAGCAGAACTGAATGCTCCCGATATCTTGTAAATAGAATCACAATCGTAAACGTTAGTCGGGACAGAAAAGCTACACAGAACATGAATGAAGTTTGTAAAAATTTACCGAAAAGATCAGAAAAGAATGACTCTGCAATAGATACTAAAAGCGATTTGGAATCGTAATCACATCATCAAATATAGATAATAATAACAAAATATGAAACTACATCACTTTTCAATACATGAAACGAATTAATTTTGAATAGAAGTTAATTTTAAGTTTTTATACAAATTTCTTTCAGACATTCAAAGGAGTTTTACTAAAAAAAAAAAAAATTACGGAAGAAGTATTTTTGATTTTACAAAGTCTTGTTTTTTTTATTTTTTATATGTGTTTTTCTGTAGAATGTATCCAGTGCATAAAAAAAAGAGAGACCCTATAGTATATATATTTAAATATATTAGAAGCTTTGTGAAGAGTGTTCAGCATAAACACTGCATGTAAAACAAAAAATAGTTTCGATCTATGGAACACTCAACAAGAGTAGAATGTTTATTAATAACACGAGGGATTTAAGCGAATTCCTCCGGCGTCTACAAAACATCCGATTGATAATCCAAAACCTCTTCACAGGGCATTATTTTGGGCACTTCTCGATAAAGCTGGTGCCACACACCCACTGCAAGATAAGCCAACTAAAGCCATTTCTGTAACATACTGGAGTATACCTTAAAGTACAAGTGGTGTATAATCTCTCGCCTTGCCAACTGTTCGACGGCGAACAATTTTAAGCCATATGGCAATTGCTGCATGTTTCAGTATGGAAAAAGATCAAATAAGAAAGAGCGTCATCAAGCAAAAAATTTAGCATCTGTTTATAGATTCATTGATTTATTCATCAGTTTAAAGGCAGCAATTTTTTTTTTTCCTCTACCCTTTCCCATACATATATTTATCATCCTACTTCTTAAAAATTATTTAATCTCTCATTAAATAGAAATTATAAAAATAATAATAATGCAATTTTTTAAATGTGCTATATCAATGCATGTTGTTAGTCGTGATTTCAAAATTGTAATTGCCATTTTGGACAAATTAGTCCAAATTAGTTATGGTAGTCCTACATCAAATAAAAGTGCAAACTTAAAAATATAAAAACGAATCCAATTTTACATGTAAAGATTCAAATTGAATCTCCCAATAAGATCCAATATTTGACAAGAGGAAATTAAATAATAACTTTAAATCATAAAAATATGTTTTCACTTTTCTACTAGTACAGTTCAACAAAATATGAAGAATTGATAATATAAAGTAGATATTATAAGAAATAAAAATACAACATTACTAGTAAAAAAATAAATCTTTAGTAATATTTTTTTTTTCCCAGATGTAGTATATGTGAAAATACATGCTTTTATAATATCTTTTAAAACTATTTATGAGCTCTAAAACTATTTTACTTTGCCACTTTATGTTTCCAATAGTCATTTAACCTTAAAATAATACTCTAAAGAAACGGTGACACAGAACTAAAAACCAAACAGCAAAACATTTTTATTCTTCTGCCCAACACAGCTCAATCGAAGATTGGTCAAGAAGCTTAGACGAATCTGTCAAGTTGGTTATTATTACATCGATGGAGTTTGTGTTCCATTATAAGCACGATTAATGAACGAAGACAACCTATTGATAGAAATGATAAAAAACTGGTACACTTGTAATAAGAAGTATGGGCTTTCACTTATTAAAATTATTAGTAAATTCAAGGGAATATGGAGTTTTGTATCTTATTGTATGCCTTTCGATTATGCATTCCTTTTTTTTTTTTTTTTTTTTTTAATCAATAATAAGAAGTGCCATGCCAGTATTTAATTGAGTGAAATTAAAAATAAATCACCCCAAAAAATAAAGAAAAATATTTTTTTTGAATACAATAAAAAGCTGTCTAAAAGGGATTTATAAATGAATATGTATATGTATTTAATAATATATATATATTAAAAAATACGTAAAAAGTTACTTATATTTAAAATTTATAAAAAACTTTCATTAAGACAGGCAGTAGAGCTGTAATTTAGAATTCGTAGCATGAACTGTTTTTTTTCGCAAAGCAAAGGGATAAATATTTTATTTTTTATCTTTTGAGCCAAAATGCATAACTAATGGTTAACTACTTATATTTAAAAATGAATTATAACGATTATCAGGTTCATTATGGCACGAATGACAAAACTTATTTCTATCGCAGAATCAAATAATTTCTTAAGAAGGTAATTAAATTTTATCCAATCTGTAAAATTAATTATTTCAATAGCGGAATTCAAAAGTCTTAAGAGAAATAACACATGTACACCGTAAAAAAAAAAAAAAAAAAAAAAAAAAAAAAATTCTCCTCTTAATTTATCTCAAATCCGTGAAACGAAATTAATTGTTTCAAAGGGAACGACAAAACTACTTTTTCTACAATACCATTAAGAATGTTCTACAGAAAGATATAGGTTTGTCAGCAGATTAGCTTTAAATTTATTGGATAAAATTCGAGAGGTCAAATACTACACACTACATACTACCTAACATAACTCAAGATTTTAACGAGCATACAAGAATTCCATGCAATCGATATTATCGGAAACAAATAGACCAGCCTTTTTTTTTTCTAAGAAACCCTTCATTACATTCTAGAAATAGAAATGTGATACAAGTAAATACGTCCCTTTCTATTAAACATGGTTACTATCGTAACTTAAAACAAATCGATGTGACATGTAATGAATGTATGACTTGCAATGATGATTTTGACGCTAAAATTGAAATTCAACTAAACTATTACTAATTTTAAATTGCAAAGGTTTTCTTAGAACTTCTTATAAATAATCGGACAGTAAATTTTCTGTAATAAAACATTTAAAAAAAAATTAAATTCGACATGAATTTAATGATTTGCTTACCAAATCAATGAACTACTATGATGATGCGAAATATTTTAAGATTTGTGAAATAATAACATTCTAAAATGTTCATTTGAATTCACAACTTTGCAGAATTTAATCCATTTGGGGAATGAGCTTTAAACAAGTAATATAAAAAAAAAAAAAAATTTTAAGTCAAATCCTACTTTTTTTTTTTTTTTCATTCTATTGCAGAAAGTCCTTTACAAATAATTTTTCATTCATTTTTTAAATTTATCTGGCGCCATCTGTTGGTAGATAAATGCAACTTAAATCTAAAAAAAACTAAAAATATTAATTAAATTTAATGAATGAATTAATATTTGAAAAACTGTATTAACATCCAGTATCACCCACTACAAGTTCAAAAAAAAAAAAAAAATGTATTTGAACTTGAGTGGATGGGTAAAAATTATTTCATGAATGATTGAAAATTTGTACAAGATATATATAGGGAGAGTGTGAGCTAATAGAAGGAATTGGAGGAAAGAAAAAAAGGAATAACAATTTACAAACGGTCTTGTTAAGAAAAAGCTGCAAGGTGATTGTCTTCCCCGTACATAGAAGACATTGGCAGCTACGCTCACACATAAATCTACCCTTTCCTCCACTAATCACTGCCCATCAATTCGTTTAGGATTGTTTCACAGTCCAGAAGTGCCTCGAAAGCAAGACAATAAAATATTTTAACTGGCAGCTGATAAGACGAAGCTGAATCAACAGTTCTGACCACGTGTCCGGAAACCTTACAAAAGCAGCTCTATCGATCAGAGAGGAAGCAATTCAAGAACAAACGCATGCAAATTCTGGGCTGATAATTCGGAAGAAAGAATTACATTTAAAAATAACATGAAAAAAAAAAAATTAAAGTCAATTCCTACTTTGTTTTCACTACATTGCAGAAAGTTCTTTATTAATAATTTTCATTCATTCATTCATTTTTTTAAGTTAGAAAAAATTCTCTCTTACTCATTTATTCACATGTTTCATTTTCCATTTTGTTCCCTCCTTGACTCAGACTAGAACTCAGAATGAAAAAAAGAATCTGACAAAGAAATTTTTTTTTCCACCGATCTACACGATTCGCCACTGACGGTATTTATTCCTAAATTTATATCCTGCTAAATATCTTATATAAGAGAAATTTTTTTCTCCCATATAAAACTAAAATTAATTCATTAAATTTAATGAATGAATTAATATTTGAAAAACTGTGTTAACAACCAGTGTCATCCACTACAAGTTTAAAAAAATGTATTTGAACTTGAGTGGATGAATAAAAGTATTTTATGATCGAATGAAAATTTGAACAAGATATAAATAGGGAGAGTGTTAACTAATAGTAGGAATTGAAGAATGAACCATATCAGATACTATAATGTTTCTTTTACACTAGAAAATCCGCAGCTAGCACAGCTGAAGATGATTAAAGATAATATCATTTAAGTTACAATAAAAGTAAATATATAGCACTGTTTTCTAAAAAAAAAGTTTTAAGAAATTTGAATATGTAAATTAGTTTGGCTAATCTGTTTAAAAATTTATTCGGGATGTAAGACGATTCTTAAGAATGAACTTGAAAAAGTTGAATCGTTACAGAAGGAAAAGAAAAACATAATTTTTAAAAAATTGCATAGCTTTAACAATCGCTGCAATTGTAAAAAAATTCCCCCTTGAATTATATAAAACAAAATTGGAAGAAAATTTTCCACGATCTTAGCCAAAATAAAACGCTTTTCTAAGAATCAAAATGTTTTATGAATAATAAACTGGATTCATAGTCTGATCACGGATCGTGTGGATTGATAAACATCTGGTTTAATGGCGGAAAAGAACGTATCTATTACTTGTTTAGGGATGCTAGTCAAATATAATCGGTGAAAGGCTACTTTGAAAGAAAAAGTATAATAATCAGTCAGAATTTTTTTCCATCTAGTTTTTCTTTTCTTACTTTTTAAATATCGTTGTCCCCCCAAAATTTAAATTATTCAAAATTAATATTCATTTTGTAGCAATGAAAACCCTAACCTTCTAATAGACATTTCTTATCCTATCCTATAACGCCGATCTTTTTTAATCCGTTTGACTTGCTTGTAAATTTTTGACACGATCGGTAGTCGGAATATAGGTTAGTTCCCAATTTGAAGTACCCATACCCATTTGGAATACACAACGAACTGGTTGGGATTAAGTGAAAATAATATTAATAATGGCGGGAAAAAAAAAGGAAGTAATGGGTGTAAACCCAGTAATTAATTGATCATGGGTTGTCAAACGAATATCACCTAACATAATACGCGATTATGCATTTATTGTATCCGTTTTTGTGTTGTCCTCTTCGGGTTTTTTTTCCCTCCCTCCCCTTAATTAAAAGCTCATGAACGTCATTCATTTGAGATGTCCGATTAAATTGCAAGCTGATTTATGAAAATTATTATTAAACAATCTATTATTGCATAGAGAGATGAATGATGAAATTATGAGAGAAGGGAGGAGGGGTTTCATAAATGAAAAATATTTTCAATTATATGTATGAGGAAAAAGGTTTGGAGTACAACGAGTTAGGTTGTTTAGAATCCAGAATTCTTGGGAAGAAAAAAAAAACATCAGCATTTTAATCTCGATGTTCGTTGATTTAAATAGCATTCATCCTATAAATCAGGTTTTTTCTCCCACTGAAGTTCGTTAATAGTTGCTTGGTAATGTACATACATAATGCAGGAATCAACAGATTTGTTATAACAACATTGAATAGTAACTCATTTAGTATTGAGTGATACTACAGTTTATATTATTAAAATCGAATTGAAACAAGATTTCAGTACAACGTTTCACAAAGCTTTTAGAATATAATAAATATAATCATCTCGAAGTGGGTATAAAACCTTGTTGCGGTTAAACGTTTAATAATGCAAACAGATTTAAAATTTGCAAAAATAGAATTTAATTACAGAAAATATCTAGAGCGGGAACAGAAATTCCAATTTAATTGAAAGAAAAGATCTGGGCTTTGATTCCTCTGACCTGGCAAGGATACAAATTTCGGAAATGAAAGTCTCGCTTAGCTCGGAAATTAGAACCCGTTTTTCACGGCTTTTCCGGCTTGTAGAAGCTCATCAATGCCTTTCAGTGTGAATCCGTCCCCACCACAATAAAATAAAGACAGAAAAGAAAACCAAATGAATTAGTGATAAAGACGATTAAAACATTATTTCCATTTTAAAGAATAAAGTACGCTAAAAACAAACAGCGTTTATTATCCAATACCATAACTAGTATCAGAATGGATAACTGTAGTATGAACGAGAAAAGTTTTATAGCAGATTTTAACAAATAGAATATTTTACAATAATCTATAGATTTACGACAAAGAATTGAACAGGATTGCATTCAATAAACGTAAATGAAAAAATCGAATGACAAGACATCATAACAACCAGAGTTTATCAATGTTTTCAAGTTTCAATGAAAATAATCTCATACAAAAACTTATTACTTTATAACAATACTTCAAAATAAAATACAACTAAATGCTAATCTAGACGCAATTTAGCGCATGGCGAAAAACCTGATACGCATGACGAATTTCCTTTATCAATGGCATAGTTTCATACCTTAAACAGCTTGAATGGCCAGTTTTTAGCGACCCATTAAAATAATTCAGAGCAGTGGTGAATGGAAGATACAAAAAAAGATACACAAAACACTTTTCATGTTAATGTCCTTTATCAAAAATATCTGCATAGTTGTCTTGATTTCCCCTGATTTCTTATCATGCATCAGGGGTCTGGAAACTTTGGCTCTTAAGTCACACTCGAATGGATCCACAAAAGACCTCATTACAAATTAGGGGTAGGGAATCTGCCAAAAAATGTCTGACTCGACATGGACTATTTTGCTATACTGTCTACCGGCTCTTTTCCTTCATTTTAAGTACTATGATCTTCACTAATGAATTTTGAAGAATGTGCGAAATAAATTCAATAACTCGGATCTATAAAATGAGTTTTTCCATAAAGTATTTTTTTACTGTTATTTATATAGTATTCGCACTCTAAAACATTCTTGTACTCTAATTTTGCAGACAAAAAACACATAAATACTATAAAAGTAACAGCATCCAATGGACAGGTATCAAAATATTATAGAATAGTGAAGACAAGCAAAATAAAAGTGTACATTTTAAGCACGAAGATGCTCTATTTGTAATGCATTAAATTATATTTGTTCCCGATAATAGAATAGTATCTATAAGATCTTTTCATTGTGAATACAAGGTAGCTTTTTATAAGCTTCAGTGCTGAAAGAAGTCTTTCAACACTCACTTGTCATGCTGCTAAAGTCCACTATCTTTGCTATTGTTTGTATTATTGAAGAATACAATTCTATCATCACTTTAGCATTTAATTTTAACGATTATTCTTAGAATGTTGGAAAAAATGAATTGGTTTGGTTGAAAATTTAATGGGTTGTATTTTCTTGCCGAAAATAAAAATTTTTTTATTATATTTATTAAAAAAAAAAAATTTAATGAGCATATCTGGCCAGCTGGTTTGGACAGGATCCATGGTATCCGCGAATAGTACTGAAATTCCTGACATACATCATAAATGATTGTTTACATTTCTTCCGGATAAAGCATGCGTCAGTGCTGATATTTTTTCCCCCTGCTACATTGCGCTACCTTTAAAATGTATTCGCTGCCCTAGTCCTTTTCATTATTAAACTATGCTACTTCAGATTTAACGTTTGCTTTGTTATATTCCTTATTAATGATGGATGAACAGCATTTAAATCCAAAATTAAGCATTCAGAATATGAAGCCCGTTCCCCTAAAAAACTGTTTTTGACTGTTGAAAGACTTCTCTCAGCGCTGAAGCTTATAAAAGCTACTCTGTATTCACAATGAAAGATCTTATAGATACTATTCTATTATTGGGAACAAGTATGATTTAATGCATTACAAATAGAGCACCTTTGCACTTAAAATGGGCAAAATTTCTTTTCTTCCATTGGGTACTGTTATTTTTATAGGATTTATGTGTTTAAAAAAACAAAATTAGAATACAAGAACGTTTCATCATTTACAATTAATTAATAAAGTAACACGTTCTTAATCTCTTTTTGCAAAAATAAACATAAAAATATGATGGAGTCCTCAACACCTATAGCTCTTTCTTTTTAAAGTCATGTTGCAGCATTTGCAAAGCTTCCAAGTTCCTACTCGTCTAGTTTCATAAAAAAATCCACGTCATTGTGCATATATTACACGAGTGTGTGCGCATATTTACCAATCGATTTCAGATTATCTATGTCCGCAAAAATATTTTGAAATTTCAACTTTCACAAAAGAAAATGAGGAGCTGTTCCTTTCACATCTTTTGCAGTAGTTTTTGACTTCTCAAGGTATAAAATCTCATTTTCGAAGAGCTTTTAAAAAGCCCTTCGTTTAAGAAATATTAGCACAGTGATAACATCGATATAATACAGAGTAAGACACTTGCGTTCTGTTTGACTGGTTGCAGTAGAAGAAAATGATCTTATTTGATTATATTGCGACCATACGTTGAAGACAAATTTAGCAGCACGAAATTTTTTTTTTTTTCTTTCTAATGCAGCTGGCAAACACTTAAACAGCTTGGTCTTGGATGCCTTAAGGCAAGCGCTGCGCAGACGTACTCACTTTGCATTACCCAGGGGGCGCGTGTAACTTGAAGATAAGCCACGGAGTAACAATGCCCCCGCAACGCTCTACGATCCTATTAAACTGGGACCTACAATTTAAAATGGATTCCGAACCACTACAAACATCCATGGCACCGCCGGGACTCGAACCCGAAACCTGTGGTACCGAGCGCTAGCCACTCGGCCATTCAGGCCCAGCAGCACGAAATAAATTCAAATTTTTGACATCAGAAGAGAGAAAAAAATCAGTATCTCTTTTTGTAACATGAAATGAGCCAATAATCACTTTCAACAGAATTCAGGAATCTACCCATTACAGTAGGCGCTCTATAAATCCGGCTCCTCAAGCCATTCTTTTTCGTGGATTCTGGAGTTTGTTGACCTTGACACGCTACAGTGCAGCCTGCATTTTCGCCCAGGGTTTATCGCACCTGCCAGTTTTCATTTCAGTACAAATATAAATCTGCAGAAATCCTCAAATTGTGCATAATACGTGACGATTTTTTTGAAGATATCTAAATCACAACAGCAACGAGATATCGGATACTTTTAGACGGTAATTTTTTTTTTTTTTTTACCCTTTAGAGCAGTTTGTCGTAGCTTGTTTTAACTGTCATTGTACAGTATTCGTTTTTCTTTTCCGTTGTGTGTATGTATTTTTTTTTATATCAATAAAAAAATATACAACTGAATTGATATCCAATGTATGAATTGTAATTTTGTAGTTGCTAACGAAATATTATTAGGTTGACAGGAAAGCAATGTCGTTTTTTTACATTAAATTCAAACGAATAAATTATCAACAAGTTTTTTATTTTAATCAATGATGTAATCATCTTCGTTAACAACCTTTTGTCATCTAGTGAGTAAATTTTCAATGCTGGACTGATGAAAATCAATTGTTTTTTGAGCAAAAAATTTCTGGAGATAATATTTTGGATATCATCAAATTTTAAAAAAAAAAAATTGTCACATAGAAAGTGTTACAGCGATCCGAATAAATGGAAATCCGATGGTGCAATGTTAGACGAGTGTGGCAGTATTTCATACATTTTTTTCTTTTTCCAGGACAGTGTGGTCTTGCATTATCCTGTTACAGAACGTCTTTTCTGTAGACAATTGCTGGACACTTTTTCAATGAATTACGGAAGTTCACTTGATCAAACATTGCAAATGCTTTTGGTAGCAACTGTTGCGTTACAACCCTAGCAAAACTTAAAAAGCATGCAAATTCCAGATATGTGCCTCTTCTCCTTTGGCTGCCCATTTCACACACATATACAAATTAAGATTTAATTATTTTTAGAAGTAAACAAGTCGCTTTAACCTTAAAAATGTCTTTAGCACCACTTTGAAGTACAGAATGAGTTGATAATTGGTAAACAAATATTGACATGCACAGAAACGACATTCCTTTCTGGTCCCCTAATACTTTATCAAATTTTTATCAGAATGATTTATCTTTGGTATCCTGTTAAAATTGCACTGACGCTCGATAATCCAGCAAAATCGCCAATCCGCCGCTACCGTGCTTCAGAACATGCCGGATTAAAAGAGCTCCTACTTTATAATTACTTGTATTTTGTTCAATTACATTTGTGTGATATCAAGTGCAGATTTATTTCTATCTTACATTTTATTTAAAAAAATGTTTCGTAGTTTTCCATCTAGATAGTCTGGGAAATAACACAAGGTTTGCATGGTACTAAACTTAAGAGGAAGCAAATATTCAGGAAAAATAACAAAACATGATGATGTATGCAAAGAAAATTTATCGATAGCAGCAGATGATAAAAAATAATTATTCGTGTTAAATGACGCACATTACATAAACTCTCAACAAAGAATGACAGATAAGCTTTTCACGCGATCTTATCGGCAACGCTATCAGCAGATTTCACTTTCGAAATGCAGGTCAAATTTTAACGAGAATTTAATCCTTTCACCTAAAAAGGTTGTCTCCAGAAAGAAATTTGTTGATTTCAAAATCAGATTATCAGCTGTTGATTTATCTAATCAGATTTTTCATAAACATCATCCTTCATAATAGGATAGCATCAACCATTTATGTAGCTATTGAGAATAATGAATTTTGAAAGCATTCAACTAAATCATGATAGTCATCAAAAATAATGTTAAATGTATGACTTGATATTTTTATTTATAATTATTTGATTATTAAATTTATAAAAAAAATAAAGAAAATGAATGAAATATACACAATGTACATCTTTATTTGAACTATATTAATATATAATTATCTACATGGAAATAGTTATTTAACTGTTCAATGCAAATAATGAATGCTGTACAATGCATATAATGAATGCTGTTCAAGTAATGCTAATTCATAGCCTTAAATACATACAGATCAGACATTTACTTTTTTCCATATTCAAACTTGCTTATCTTGCACAAGGAATATCATCCTAGAGATCTTTCTACAATAATTGATTTCCATTTCTGTTGATTAATATCAAAATTAGGTAACAAAAACAAGGAAAACAACCAAACAGCAGGTCCAAAGACAGCAAAACATATTTCTGAAGTACACATCTATTTATTGTTTTAATAGATTTTGGGTCAAGTTGATGGAAATCATAACTCCCCCCCCTCTTCCCCCAAAGATCCATGCCATGCTGATTTGTAATTTAGAATTCAATGTGTAATAAAAAATCAACTGTGAGCTAACATTCTACACCTTATCAATTTTCATCCCTTAAATGTTAGGCAAATATAAGGCATGCTTGTCAACATAGCAATTCAGAAAAATTTATTTTTTGCATTATATCCTTAACTTAAATTAAACACAATATTCATATATAAAGTTTAAAAATTACCTGAAAATTTTTTTCTTTTAGAACTGATATTTATTCCCCTTTTAATGCTCCCCAAGTGGCAGGGTTTGACCTTTGTCAAATTTCTGCTCAAAATCTTTTTTTTTTCGTAAGATGTTTAGTAATTAATTTTCATTTATCTAACAGGAAAATTATAAACAGTACTTGCTTTTTGTAAATTGTTGAATGTTCTCTCATACTCAGTATTGGTAGGAAAAAAATCCTTTTCAAATATCGTAAAACATAGACACAAAGAAGAGAAAGTCTCTTATGCATTAACAAAGCCATTGAATGCTATCTCTTTTCTAATAAATCTCGTCTTCTCTATATATTCTATCTCTTTTCTTCTTTCCACTTTTTGTCCATCCAGTATAAATTCATTGGATATATTTTACAATTCATTTGGTAAATTCACACATGATTAACAGGGCTAAATAATGCAAATGGATAAATTATTGCTGCTCATTTGATTTATACATATACAGCCTTCCAGAATCAGTTGTCTACGCTTAAATGATATTGGGATATAAAAAAAAAGTTTTCAAAGTACGACAAATTCATGCACTGGTCTTACCAGAAATAATTGATCTCCTAAAAAATGGTCTGTTTGCTAGACTTACCAAAAGAAGCCCATAAACTAATTTAAATTTCTGTAAGTTACTTTGCATTAATAGAAAGAAATGCTGTGATATGATGTAAGATACAAAAAGCCACCAATCAAATAAACAGATCCAACTTGAAAAATCAATAGAAGCAAAAACAAGACAATTATACAATGAAGAACATGTTATTGCACTGGTATGAAAAAACAAAATAATAAAAGCAGAGTATACAGAAAGTGTAAAAGTCCACAGTCAGAATTTTCTTTAACCACATATTTACTTGCCTGCTATTTTAGTTAAAAAATAAAGAAAACTTTATTTTGAAAATATCAAAGAAATTGCTGTGAAGTTTGTCGTATCAATTGAATTCCACACAATTCTAACTCAAATGGGCACAGCATCACTATGCTCATGCTCTGAAGATTTTTCAAACAATTAATGAGGCATATATATATATATACCAGATAATTAAACTATGGTTATATTACATTTTGCATATTTTTTTATCATATGCTAAGTTACTTAAAAATACATATGCAATAACTTCTCAATAGTCATACACAATTAATTCTATTACTTTATATGAATTTTATATTGCTCATTAAATTCTTCATAAGGAAGTAATAGGATAGAATAAAGTCTGTAATTATATTTAAAATCGAATAGTATTATTTGGTAACTCCTAGCTTTTAAAGATGAAATTTATTATTGCTTGATTAAATCTAATTGCTAATGCTATATTCAAATGTCAGAAAATAATTATGTGGTAATGTCTTTTTTTTTTTTTTTTTTTTTTACAGTATATAAGTAACACTACTAGCTTTCAAAACATAATTTTACAAATGTCATATGTATTTTAAATTAGTAAAACATTTACATATTTTTTAAATGATAAAAATAAATATCATGTACATAACATTTTAAAAGAAGGTTTCAATATTTTTTTAGAACATTTTAATTCTTACAGAGTTTGATATGTGTTAAATCCTGAATACAAATTTAATGTTTAATACATTAAAAAAAAATGCTGCAAAAATTTGAAGATGTAAACTAGTAAGGAAAAGATATAACAATGAAATATTAGTTAATTAAATATTAAATTCCATTTTTAAGTGATTAAGATCTTTGTTGAGTGAAGAAAATCAGCAAAAGTTAATTTGATTTATTACAGAATAACAAAATCAATTATAACAAATGCAATTAATAAAACTCAATTAGATTTAGATATTTATAAATCTCTTTTTAAAACCCCATTTAATTTTTTAAATTTTGATTCTACTTAATACAATTTAGTAATTATTTGTGCACTACATAATTTATTATATTGAATTCTCTTTTTTGTCATTTATAGAAAACCATATCTGTCTTAGCAATTTCATTCATTCTCTGCAATCAGATGTATTTTGTCAAATTTATATTATATAAGTAATTATAATGCATAAATATGTGTATTAAAAAAATGTAACATCAAAGCCTTTTGAGTTACTATAAATATAAATTTCATAACTTAGATTATGATTATATGCAATTAAAAAAATTGAATGACTAATTCATGTTATTATATACATTACAAATTTATTTAGAATATTTAATTGTACTTTTTAACTGACAGTATAAAGTTATCAGCTCAAAATAAAAATTTTTTTTAAAGAATTTTTAATAAAACTGCACAAGCTCTACTTGGATTGAAAATATTTCTAAAAAGAACTATAGTTTCTATGATGTGTCCAGTTAAGAAAAATTACATAACATAATCCCTTTAAAATTCGCTCCAAATTTTATTAAGCAATTTATTTCTTCAAATTTAGAAATTGATTCTATTTAATTAAAAAGTATAGTTAATATTCCTTAAACCTCATTTTAAAATATGACAATTTCAGTAGTTATATTAACCACAATTGTAATAGCTCTATAATTCATAAGTTGTATAATTTCTTTCCTTACCGGAAGATATGTATATATTAATATATATAAGCCCTTTCTATATTGATATAATTCCTACTACAATGAAAAAAATCAAACATTCAGTCTTTATGCATTTTTTATATCAGTAATTATAAGGTTCCAGGTTAAATCACAAAAAACTTCAGTTTTAATTTAAAACTTTTTAATAGAAACTTGCAGCATAACATAGTAATTTTTTTTTTTATTCATAACATCTTTATTTAAACTTTTGATTTAATTTTTATTCAATATAAATGTTCACAAATTTATATTTCATTTTAGATGCATTTAATTCCACATTTATTTTTTTTAAAATTATTTAAATTTATATTTAATTTTGAAATAGTCACTTATATACTTACTTCACTTACTTATATCACTTCACTTATATACTTATAAACTTACTAAAGTGGGCATAACATATATGGAATCTGGGTATTATCTGTTAATAATTTATAAAAGTGATTAGATACAAAAAAAAATTACATCTTCATTACAAAATCATGATTTTATCATTTGGTTGCATTTTTGAAAGTTATAAATTTTTTGCAATTTTTTTTTTTAAAAAAAAATACCGATTTTTTTTTTTTAATTATCAAAATTTAAGCAGTTACCCTAAGAAAATAAATACTATCAACATAATTTTTTAAAGAATTTTCATAAAAATTTCGATAAGAATTACTAGATTATTTATATGCGATTTAAATGTTTGAATCATCATGAATCATACATGAATTTAGCTAAAAATTAAAATAATCATTTGCATAAAAACAAATGAACAATAGTATAAAGATAAACAAAGGAGTTATATAATTATCATCGATTGCGGAAAAAAAATAAACAACGATTTTAATATTCATAATGATTATTACAAAATAGAAATTAAATACAAGGTTTGTTGTTCTAGGAAAACCACAGGGTTTCGCAGAACACGTGGCGTTCGAAAACACTGACACATAAAAATAAGAACTTAAGCCTAGTCAGCAACGCCGGTACGGACACCGGTTGATTAAAAAGGTTAATTAATACTCACATTTTCGAATCTGCGACTGTAGGGGGATCGTCCTAGACTTTTGGACACCACCTGCAGTGGTTTTCAGCAGCGATCGTGAAATTTTGGCCACGGTACTCGTCATGTTTTTGACAGATTTTCAAATTTCTAGTGTTACAGATCCCACGTTTTCACAGAAAGGAAAGAGTATCGGGCGAGCTTTATACACTCTTAATCTCTCAGCCAATCAAAGAGGAACTACGCATTTGAGTCCTTGACCCTGATTGGTCAGGTATGGTTTCTCGCCAAATTGGCATGAAATAGTTGACATAAACAGAACTTTATCGCGTTTGTTCTATTGTAGTCGAGTTTCATTCATGAGCAAAGTAAATCTTTTTCGACACACCCCACTTAGAATTCGAGCTGATGAACTTCCTTTCGGTTCGGCGCGAAAAAAAAAAAAAAAAAAAAAACATTTATATATATTTTTTATTGCTTTATCTAAATATGCCGCCGAAAATCAAGATCTTGAGCAGTGAATTTATTCAGCTCAACTTTTCTTATTCCAACTGCATAAATTTTTTTCTCTCTTCACTTGGTGTCCAAACTTTCTTTCGATTAGATGTAAATAAGAATCATTATTAATTTTTTTTTTTGTTTGTCTTATTTAAATATGTTATCTTGAACAAAGGGCTTGAACGATAAACACATTCAACTAAGCATTCATTACATAAATTTTAGAAATCTCTAAAATTAAGATTTGTTTTTCTTTTTATTTCATTATTTTATTAAGAACAAAAATCACTTTAAATTTCTTCTCAAGAGTAATTGATAAATTGAGATAAAGCAGCTAACTAGAGCATAAATCTCAAAGTCAAGTCAAGTTAAAAATCACTTTTAAAAAAATTTTTTTTTTATTTTCATTTCTTTTCTTGGAATGTGTTTTATCGACTCCGTTTTTCTTGTAGTTTAGAAACATTCATAAGTCAGGGCTTTTTTTTTACTTTTTAAAATGCACCTATATGAATAATTTTATAAAGAATTTTTACAAAGAGGACCAAAAATTTTCAACAATAGTCTTTAATAGGGAATTTTTTAAAAACAAAAATAGCAATTTACGAATTTTTTAAATTATTTCAATTATTTTATTCAAGAATCAAAATATGTACAGAAGTAAATGAGAATTTAAGACTTTAATGTTTTGCATTTGCTTTTAATTTGCCTGCATTTAAGTACTGTAAGAGAAGAACCCCGGAAAACTCCCACCAGACCACCTGACTGGCGATGCGAAATGCTTAACACACATTGTTACACTCGCCATTGAGTCTCTACGTTTTCTGAAAGCAGTGTCTACAACAACAATGCCGCCAGTGAATTCGAACCTTGGCAACCAACCTCCATGCGTACTAGTTGCTCACATTGCGGCTGAGCACGTAAAGTTGGGATTAAACATACGGAAAGAATATTTCCGCAGGTGGCAACTAGAGGATCATATCTTCTAGTTGCCGTTAGAAGAACTCTCCGACCTACAAATTTTATCGTGCCACTTCTCGTCCTGTATGGGAGTTTTCTTTTCTGCTGTTTCCGAACCGATTTTTCTAAGGATCTGAGAATGAGAAGAAAAAAAAAAAAAAATCTTTGAAATTTGTCTAAAACTTTATGGGTTTTTTAATTTTTTTTTAAATTTTATTTAATTTTAATTTTAATTTTTAATTTTTTATTTTTTTATTATTATTTTTTTAATCATTTTTATTTATTTACTTATTTATTTTATTTTATTTTTTTATTTTATTTTTTCTTAATTTTTACGAAATTCTTATCTTTCAGGTGAAATAGGAATTACGAAAATATTCAAAGTAAAAACACCTTTCAAAAGAATCAAATGGTTAACGTAGCGTTACGTGCAATTTTTCCGCGCAATGTTTTAAAATAAATGTTGCAACCTTAAACTGATTAAAAACGATTCAAACGCACGCGTTACATAACAATCAAGGTTTTCTCTCCTGTGAGATAATAAGGAAAAGCCAGCCGGCTTAGCAAATGTACGTCGTGTTTCTCCCTAAATCAAAAGAGACGCTGGTTCTAGGTAAGCTAGGGGGTAAGCTTCCTAGAACAGTTTGAGGAAGAAAACCTTACTGAATATTATCCATAATTGTTATTATCATTATCATTCTGGGCTTGAAGAAGACTACGAATTGTATAAATGTTTTTGTCCCCCCCTTTGGAGTTTTGTGTTTTATTAAGAAGAGCAATAACGAGGGAATTGCCTTCGAAGGGGAAAGGGAAGGTTAAAAGGGGATTTAGGGGTAGCTGCCAGCATCTGTGTGTTGAATGGGGAGGAAATACGGAAAACTTCTCACCAAACAGTTTATATGTCAATGTGAGACTCATTACAAACTTTCTCATGGTCTGCATCCCATCTGAAAGCAGTAATTTTAACGAACGTCACCAGCGAATTCGAACCGGTGTCCTTCTGTCAGTTATAATGAGTCACGAGTCGGGCTACATAAAGCTTCAGATTACGAAAGTAAGATAGCTGAGAACCCGTCAAGTCGAATCGAGTAAGTTTCCGTGCCCATGCCGGGCATGGGAACGATATATTTGTCGGCCGAAATATCCTCGGGGCATGGGAAGAAGGGTGCGGAATGGGTTCAAGATTGCACGTGGAAAAAAAAAAAAATGGGTGCAATACAGAAAAAAGCTTCTCATTCAATTCCTTCTATTAGCTCGCACTCTCCCTTGTTCACATTTCCAATTGTTCATAAAATACTTTTTTTTTTTTCATCTACTCAAGTTCAAATACAGTTTTTTGAACT
>BPLR01007799.1:0-38958 GCA_021605095.1 Caerostris extrusa
TTGGCTGCATTGCTATTGAATTAAATATGCTTCTACAGTCTAAAATACGTAGAATCTATTTATTAATAATTAAAAACCAATTATTTTTAAATATTATTATTAAAATAAAATCCATAATTCTACTCGGATCAGCCTATCTCTTTAGTTCTAAATTGAAGGCATTTCAAATGTTTTGAATGAATTTTTTTTGTAAAACAAATACTGAAGCACATAAACCTCTTCCTGGTTAAAAAATTAACATTTTGTTCATGGATCACTTTGTAAGAAAGTCACTGTGATATTATTAATAATTAAAATTTCATTCAAAGCAGCAACATTTTAAAGATGTAACCCTGAGGTAACAATATCATGTACTTTGTAAATGCATTCTCTAAATTTTGCAGACTCTACAAATACCAAAACAATAACGAAACAGCTATTGCACAGTATCAAACGTCATACAAACTCAATACTTTACTTTTGACTATTGCCTTAAAACTATTGTTATATACTTAAGCGTGTTTTTGTCCCTGCAAACTCAAAGTCTTCAACCGATCTCAGAATCTTACTCTGCGTTTCTGACATGTGCTTTACCTTGACTACCATTCTACATCTACCCTTCTTTCGGCCTACTTCAAAAAGGGCGACAAAGCCATCAAACACAACTTTTTTGCTTCTGTTTTCTTTGTCTTCTACATGAACCCAACACAAGCCTAAAAGTTTTAGAATGGAAATAAGATGTCTCGAAAGAAAGAAAATAAAAAATAAAAAAAGAATTCTTGGCTGCTCCTCAAAAAGGTTACGAAACCATAAAGCTTTTCCTGGAACCTTGTCTTCCCTCTTCTCTCTTACTTAGGTTACGTCAATGTTCTCGAGTACAAACTCTCAGCAACAAATAATTTTAATAAAAGTTGGCAATACATCAGTCATTGCCAAAAGACTTGGGTTGACGTAAAGGCCATCGCCCGAATTGTGAAGGGCCGTCACAGAGTTGAGGTAGTAGCATGACAGAAGTCCACTTATGAAATGATATCGATAATGACAGGTGTTCCGTAGATTAGAAAAGGTACTCAATGTACCAGCTGACAGCTCTGTAGTAGTCTGACAGCAATATGCCTTATCTAAGAGACATTATAGGAATCCGTTCACAATCAATATCTTTCACGATGCGCTTTTCAAAGGTAAAGGTAATTTAATGATATATGATGATATGATGTATAATAAGTTATGAAAGATATATGATATATGATAAGTTATGAAAGATATATGATATATGATAAGTTATGATAAATAAATATGGAAGTTATAATATTAAAAAATTGAAGGTTTTAATTTATTGAAATGCTATACAATTAAAGTTTTATAGATTTTTATGTCCTTATTTAAGAATGGTAGTATTCGTTAAAGATTTCATATTTACAATTTACGTATAATCTACGAATTATTAATGTTTTTAAATATCTGTAGAAGGTTAATATAATATGAGTATTTTTTATAACAAGTAATTTTGTGATAATGTAATTAATTACTGTATATTAATAATAATGTGCCAGGTAATAAAATTATTCGTATGCATAAATCATTTTTATTAAATTGCCGTTACATAAATAAAAAGCATGTCTTTGCGGAAATTAATCAATATTTTTTGTTATTTAGTTTTCGAATTGATTCAAATCGATTTTGATAACTCTGCCTTAATAGCCTTAGTTTAATAAAGGAAACTGTGTAATTATACCCTACTTTAGAAATTCCCTTTTATTTGAGTTGAATACTAATAAACTGATCACCAAAATGACACGTGTGAATGAATGACAATAAAAAGCAGCGAAATTGATAGGTTGATGAAATTTTTTCAGCATATTTATTAGGGTTTTTGTTGTTCTTAATTTAAAAAACTTTTTTTCTCGCGTTTATAAATGGATTTTTATTACATATAAATTTTTCAAGAATAATTACAATTACGGGCATAATAAATTTTATTTTAATAAAGAGACTAAAATAGATGGAAATTTTTAAATAACGATCGTTAAGAAATGTTGTATCATTCTTTAGCAAGATGAATTGTATATTGAAAAGGTAAAGCTATTGAAATAATCATGAATATGAACCATTATGAAGCCGACTATTAAACTTTGATGTAGAATTGTTGTCACTTTTTTTTTTCATATAAAAGTAAATTTTTGTAACATTAAGTACAAATGAAAAAATATAATCGGAAAAGCATCTATTTTTTTTTTTTTTTTTTTTTTTTGTTTAGAACTAACCAATAATATAAACATCCCAAAAATGACCAAATAAATTTAAAATATTGAAAATTTTAACTCTAAAAAATTTCTAGTTCATACTTATACCATAATTTCATTTGGAAAATAGTAAAACTAATGGAAATAATATTAATTTCTTTTTATCCAAAATTATAAATTTCTTCTAAGTAAAAAATTTGTCTTCTTCATTGGTGCAACAGCCCCATGGTGGGCTAAGGCCGTCTGCCTACTGACAGATTTCAGAGGAAGTTTTCATTTTACGGGATAGGGTTGTGAGCCCTACGCCCATCGCTCTACAGTCATAATAGACTTTGGAACCTGATGGCTGAGTGGCTAACGCTCTGGCGCTCGGTACAGGTTTTTCGGTTCGAATCCTTGGCAGTGCCAAGTTTCGGGTTCGAATCCCGGCGATGCCATGGAGGTTTGTGCGGGTTCGGAATCCACTTTAAGCCATAGGTCCGGTCTCATATGGCCGTAGAGTGTCACAAGCCCAGTGAAGAATTATGAAATTCTCTCCCACTCACATCATTCCCAAACTGTAAAGGGACAACTCAGTTCTAGGCACAGTGATGTGGTGTGGTGTAGTAATAATCATAACAGACCGGGATTTATTGTTTAAAGTGCATTTCGAACCACTGCAAGCACCCATGATACCGCTGGGACTCGAACCCGAAATCTGTGGCGCTGAGAGCCAGAGCGGCCTTCAGGTCCATCAAATAGAAAATCAGCATTTGTAAATGTTTGAATTGGTCTTTTTTCATTATATGAAGAAAGAATTACATTGTATATTGAGTCGTGAGGGGTTTAAATATTTTTCTTTCAGAACTTAAAAATTTATAAAAGTAATTTGAATTTAAATGTCATAAAATTGATAAAAAAATTTTCATTATTTATTTAAATGTTATAAAAAAATTTACTAAATTAATTAAAAATTACTAAATTAATTTTAACATAATTAATTAAGATGAAATTATGTTAAAATTTCGTTTTTTTTCAATCCTTCTATTAGCTCACACTCTCCCTATATATATGTATCTTGTTCAAATTTTCAATAGTTCATAAAATACTTTTTATTCATCCACTCAAGTTCAAATACATTTTTTTTTAACTTGTTGTGGATGACACTTGATATTAATACAGTTTTTCAAATATTAATTCAGTAATTAACTTTAATTCATTAATTTTAGTTTTTTTTAAATTTAAGTTGCATATATCTAAAAATAGATGGCGCCAGATAAACTTAAAAAAAAAATGAATGAAAATTATTTTATAAAGGACTTTCTGCAATAGAGTGAAAAAAAAAAAAAATAGGAATTGACTTAAAATTTTTTTTTTTTTATATATATATTACTTGTTTTAAATATTTCTTTACCAATATTCAGCAAATGAAATTCAAGTCATTTCTTAATGAGACAAATTAATTTGTCATAAAATACGTACTAAACTTTTTCATAAGTGCCTTATTGTCGAACACTCGTGAGAGGCGACCATTGCGTCGATTCTTATCTCCGCGAGAACCGCTTTCGGTTTTTTGTCACAAAAAGCCATTCATCACTGCCCTTTCGCTTGAAACGAGAAAGGATTACCAAGTGTTAAATCACTTGACAACCATTCATTACGGATCAGTAACCTCGCAGTTCGGGCTTAGCAAATGTTTGTTTCCAGACCAGGCAGCTTGAATTCCGATGTGAAAAATTTCTTTTAAAGAATTAATAGATAAAAAAAAGTGAAATTTTACTTCCGTTTTCCTTGAAAATCTAATTGCTTTTGAAAAAAAAAATGCTTAAATTTTCTTGGGAAAAAAAAAATCGGCCTCGGGTCAATGAAATGCATCAGAAAATTCAGATTCCACTAATGAACAGTATTGCCTTGCAGTTATTGCCTTTTATATGAATTGCTTTTTAGAAGTAACTGTCGCTTATTTGTGTGTCGCATGGGAGAAAATTCGGAAAAACTCCCACCAGGCAGCTTAATTCTCAAACAATGTATATAGGCATCTTGAAATGAATGCGTTCACTCTAATTTCTACAAAAACAGAGACTGCACACACCGCCAATAAATAAGAATCAGCGTCTTTCTGCTACTTGCTATTGGGTCACGAGTCAGTCTATGAAAATGTTATGTTTTTATATAATAATGCAATGTGCAGGTTGAGCAACCAAATTGTAACTGGGTGTAGATAGGTTGAAATACATGAGGTGCAGGTTGGAGAACACCACAAACATACACATACAATTACAATTAAAGACAATATCTAATACATTTAAAGACATATAGATTCGTAGAAGAGTTCCATTTCTAAGCCGAAAACCCGACGTTCAGCTACGCGCAGGATGCGCGAAATATATTTCCTCTCCGGGTGAGAGTCTGTAGGCCAAATGACCATTTCACATGAACTCCACGGGGATGCGATCTTGCCAGTGTGTGGGAGGAAACGTGGTTACAATGTTAATTTATGTATTTACTTTTTTTAATTCATTTAAATTCAAAAGAAGCAGAAAGTTTACCATGTTCTGAGCAATGGAATAAAATTTAAAAGGGATATTTACATGCATTTAAATTAATATTTGTTTATATTTAATTTAACTGCAGTAAGGTGTCAAGCGTCAAGTGTCTCCTGGAAAATGTCATTGATAAATGTGGAACTAAAAAATATGCGTTACATGCAATTCAGGTCTTTTTTTTTTTTTATTTTGCAATCTGAAATGTTACTGAAAATTTTTTAACAATAATATTATAAATATATACATGCATACACATTGTATTTTTTCTTGTCGTTTTTAAAGTAACACTTCTTTTTATTAGACCATGTCTAGTACAGCTATGCATGAAAACATTTCTAATACACTAAACATAATAATTGTGAAATTATAATAATTTAAATAAAAGGATAAGGTTAAAAATTGTCAGCAATAATGTTGATAAATATTATTCACTAATTAACATCGTTTTAAAATTAAGAATTATTTATCGACGATATAGATAACATCATTGTTCTACAAGGACTTTTAAACATCTGAAATTTATGGTCTGCATATTATCATTGTAATTTGACCTCAGGCCTTAAGATGAAATACTATAAAAAGATACTTGTTGTTTGGTTTTTCGGCAGTGCGTTCTATATAAAAATTTTATTAGATGTGAATTATGATAGAATTATATTGATAATTATTAAGATTATTATTATAATAAATATTTTACTAGATTGAAAGAATATTGTCAATTATGTGTCAGAATAGAGGTGTAGTAGTAAAGATGATGCATATCTGAAATGCATTCACTTTTACAAATAATATTCTGAAGAATTATTTATGTAATATAATGCGATAAGAATTAAATAATGAATTTGATGCGGGATATTATATTGATTTCATTAGTATTTTAATTTGTTAACCAAGTTCAAACGTGATTAGGAAAGTGGCTTTTGTTCACAGATAGTTGTTGATTCAAATAGACTTTGGAACTTTAAAAGTGTTATCTAGAAATACCCACAGCTTCGTTATTGAGCACATTTTAAAAAGGAATACTTCCTTAGCAATTCTATGAACACAAATAACGACTTTTTTTTTTTTAAACATGCATTTCTAATGGTTAATATTTTTAAAATTAACAGTTTTGAAGCTCCTATGTTAGAATAAGAAAGAAAAAGTAAGAAAAAAATCATGTATCTAGGGATCTTGCATCTCGGCATAATATTATTGGGCAAAAAATTCTTATCTCCCATTTTGCAATGTGAATTAAAAATCATTAAATAAAAATTTTTTTCTTTTATTTATCTGCTACCATGTCTCATTAAATTAGAACCAGATCTGAGCCGGATTATGTTTCATGTTTTAGCAAAGTATAAAAGATTTTTTTAAAAAGTATCTGCCATATGACTTTTACAAGTAAAACAGAACTATGCTGAAGCAGGCATTTAGAAAGCAACAAAAGAGCCTCATGTGGCCCGTGGATCGTAGTTTGTGCATTCCTGCCTTATCATGTCTAGAACAAAGTTTTTAAGCTGTCAAGGTGTCTCGCAATAGAAATTGCGTTCTTCACCTATTCGTAATATATATATATATATATATATATATATCGTAAATAATTTTTCTCCCCTTATAATAAAGTTGGTGGGATAAAAATAATTACACTGTAAACATGCTTCCTGCTATGCAATGCACGAGCGCCTCCTGTGGCGTTCAGGGGAAATTGTCAATTGTCCTACAGACTCTCATCTGAGTGGAAGTATATTTCGCGCATCCTGCGCTTGGCTAAGTATTTGATATTGTGCTTAGTGGAATTTTTTCACGAATCTATAATTATATGTCTTAAAATGTCCACCTAAAAAGTATTTCGCTAAGTACAAAAAGTAAAAGAAAATATATTAAGACTTGCATCTCAAAATAATCATACTGCTAAATTAAAATCGAATTATTTTTAAGTGAATTAAAAACAAGAACACCCACAATAAAGAACTACATGTTTACGATATTGATGCATTTAGAGAAATCATGATGTTTTTAAGCATTTATTCGTTAAGTAAAATTACCAAAAAAATTTTTCTTGAAAACGTTACACTTAAATCAATGCCCTTTTCTATTTTGCAACTCCTTTTAAAGAGAATAAGTTTTTAAAAAAAAAAATAATGAGTAAAAACTGCTTCAGACGAATGAAAGACTTTTTCTACGAGTCGCTGATCTGCCATCTCAAAGACAAAAAGTCGAGCATATCTCTTTTAACTGCACCTGCTTCTAGAATATCTCACGTGCCAAAAGAAATAGATCTTTCTTCAAACCAAGTTTCCTGAATAACTGTTCTTCCTGTTAATTGTAAGGTAACCGAAAGTACATTGGCTTCTATCGTCAGTAACCTCAGTTACCCAAGATAGCTGGAGAAATCAGTGTCGTTGTGGAAATAATCTCTTCTGCAATCGTTATCTATCACTAAATGCACAGTTTGCAAATAACTTTGAATTCTCCAAGCATTTTATGTTTTTTTTTTTTTTTTTTTCCTCTTCTGACAATGTTCGCTTCTTTTTAATGAAATTTTAAATAACTCGCCGTAAAAATAATATAAATTGGTTATTCAAAGCTATAATTCAAGAATACCTCGTAATTTTTGTTCATTTTTAATTTGTCAGCACTATATTTAAATATATAATAATGTTTGAAAAATGAATTGGAAAGTAGCACTGTAAATTTTTTAAGTATTTTTTTTTTTTTTTTTAACTGCTAGTTCGAGAGCAGCAGAAACTAGCAGCGAGTTCGAAGTCTTATAGTTTTAAACTTATGTTGGAACATACACACATCTATCGATCCATATATAATATATATATAATATATATATATATATATATATATATATATATATATATATATATATATATATATATTATTTATATATACATATTATAACAGTGCTTTCTCCAACGAATTGCAAGAGTGTCCCCTGTGGCATTCTTGAGAAATGATCAGTAAGCCTCGAGATTCTCCCAAGAGGAAGTACTGCGAAACTTTCGCTGCCGCCGAGAAATGTTTAGTTTGGATTCTTTCAACCCGAGAGGAAATATATTCAACGCAATCCTGCGTATTCGTTGTCCTACAGACTCTCACCTGGAAAGGAAGTATATTTCGCGCATCCCGCGTGTACCTGAATATGAGAATTTCGGCTTAGAAGTAGAATCCTTCCATGAATTTATAATTATATGTCTTTAATTGTGTTTCATATTGTTTCACGTTAATTATATGTGTGCAAATAGAGCTGTGAGTTCTCAAACCTGTGTCTCAACCTAACCATATATTGCAATCCAGCTGCACAGCCTGCAAACTATACAAAATAAATACATTCTTTGCATTGAAATATAACATATCTTAGATACGTGATACTCAGTGTATTTATTTTCAGAACCCTTTTAGAAAGGGAATATTCTATCGCGCCGTGCTCAATTTTTAAGTATTAAATAGTAGAAGTTTTGGGGGTTTATTTTAGATGAGCATTTTTTAAATAGAAAATGGTTTTTTTTTTTTTTAATTTAAAATATTCAGAAGAAAATAATTAACAGAATTCTACGGAAGTTCTTTATATAGGATAATGAAATGGGTAGCTTGTGTTTAAGAATACTTTTTTATCTAATGCATTATCAGAAAATTCTCTCTATATTAAGAAATATTTACTTTTATATTATGAAGTGATAGTAACTAAATAACAAAAATCATCCATTTGGCTATTAATAATTTGTTGCTATGAAAATATTCATCTTTAATGTTTTTAAATTTAAAATGAAGAATATTTTTATCCAACAGAGAGTCATTTTGAAATTCATTATATTTTTATTTGTTCATAAAAGAATTCATTATTATTTGTAAATTTTTGTTTAACTAATTTAATATATTTGTGGTAAATGCATTGCACTCTACAGTTTGCGAATGAGTCTTTAAATGGAACAACTAATTATTCTATTTTCTTGTATTTGTTTATATTAAAAGTAAAAAAGATTAAATCATATCTAAAATCTTAAAAATTCAGAATTGTTTTCGAGAATAGAAAAAAAAAAATTTTGTGTAATTTTTTCTTAAAAATCGACACATATTCCCATGCAGTTTTTTTGTTATTATTTATTTTAAATAATTAAATAATTTTATTATTTATTTAAAAAATATGTTTAGATTCTGAAAATGTTTATTCACGCATAAATTTATGAAAAAAATAAATATTATTATTTATATATATTTACGCCAGAAATTAAATATTTTTTTTCTATTTCTGCTTTAAAATTTCAATTTTAAATAACGAAATAAGAAAAATATTAATTTGCGATTTTTAATCAGATTTATCTCTATTTTTATTCTCGTCTGAGCGAAAAGCGTATGCTCAAAATTGTGTGTCGGTTTTAAATATCACAAATGTATTAATTCAGTAAAGGTGTAAATAATTATTTAAATTTTTATTTGGTAAAAAAAAAAAAATGTTTAAGCAGCATAAAAGAATTAGCTAAATAATCTCTTCAGGCAGTATAAATGAATTATTAATTAATTACATTTTTAAATATTATGTACATACTAATTATTAGAAATCTTGCATGAAATATTTAAGATTGTATGCTCATAATCTTCTGAATATTTTTGTGCATGGAAAATTTTAAATATTATTATGCGTCATATTTTAAATATGTATGAATAAAATATTTAAAATCAATTGAACATGATTGTGCTAATCATATTAAAATAAAAGAAATTCTGTTTTCATTACGTATTTAGTCATTTAGTTATTAAATCAAGATTGAAAATATTACAAATAAATTAATGAATATTATCAATTAAAAAGGATCTTTAACTGATTACACGATTTATTTTTACATGCAACGCAGAAATATGAGTCAAAATTAAGCGTGTTAAAATTATTAGATGTGCACAATAAAATAAATATTATTTTCTAACAACAATTTGTTTCCCAATTTTCTATAATATTTAAAAAATAAACAATAAATAGGGATAATAGATAGATAAATAGTGATAATAATAAATAGTAATAGTGATATTTTAATGCATGAATAAAACATTTAAAATTAATTTAACATGATTTTGCTAATCATATTAAAATAAAAACAAACCTATTCTCATTTCACATTTAGTCATTTATGTTACTAAATCAAGATGGAAAATTTTACAAATTATTCAGTGAATATTATCTATTAATATTATCTTTAATTAATTACACGATTTATTTTTACGTGCACCACAGAAATCTAAGTCACAATTGAGCTTGTTAAAAAACCATTAGAAGTACGTTACATACAACAAAATAAATATTATTCTCTAACAACAATTTGTTTCACAATTTTCGTTTATCTTTTTTAATTTCTATTTTCATTAATTCAGTGTTGGAAAGATGCCATTTCAAAATTCGTGTTATTTATTTCGTTGAACCATTATGCGTTTGTCCTTTTCACCTTTACGCACCATTCTGATTCCTTCGGTATGTAGTAAATGGATGTAATTCGTTTTGTTTGCAATCATAAGAACTGCCTCAGCCTGCCACTTCATTCCTTGTGGCCTTCACTGTTCATTAGTAAATTGAGGAAACCGGACCGCTTTATTTCCGCCAGCCTTATTACATCAAAGGGAATTAAATACCTCGGCATCATGTTCCTTTCACTCAATGGGACGTGGACCTCATCCGTTAAGGATTTCCCCAGCTTTTGCTAAGATCCGTTGGAGAAAGTATAGAATTAAAACTTAACAACTAGCAATGAAATAACATTGGTTTGTTATTTCGTTGGACATTGCTCATATACGTAAACTAACATACATTCGTTGGAGAAAGTATAGAATTAAAACTTAACAACTAGCAATGAAATAGCATTGGTCTGTTATTTCGTTGGACATTGCTGATATACGTAAACTAACATACATTCGTTGGAGAAAGTATAGAATTAAAACTTAACAACTAGCAATGAAATAACATTGGTTTGTTATTTCGTTGGACATTGCTCATATACGTAAACTAACATACATTCGTTGGAGAAAGTATAGAATTAAAACTTAACAACTAGCAATGAAATAACATTGGTTTTGTTATTTCGTTGGACATTGCTCATATACGTAAACTAACATACATTCGTTGGAGAAAGTATAGAATTAAAACTTAACAACTAGCAATGAAATAACATTGTTCTGTTATTTCATTGGACATTGCTCATATACATGAACTAACATTGGATGCTAGTTTATATATATGATCAGTGTTTAACAGTGCTTTGTAATATCTGTTTATATATATAATTCAAAAGATATGTTTGTATTTCTTGAAATTTAAAAGTTATACAACTTACAAATTCATTTTTTTTTTTTGTCATCTGAATTAATCATTTTTTAATTGGGTGCTTTGTTAAAAAATACGAAAAATTCTTTATTTTTTCTGATATTCTAATATTTTTTTAATTAAATAAAAACGTTAATTTTGGTGGTGTCCTTTGAAACCGTGATAGTTGGATTTTATGTTTGGTTTGTTAGACTGCATCTGTTGGATTTTATGTTTGGTTTTTGTATTTCTTGCACACACTTTGGGCTAATTAAACTGAGACAAACAACTTAACATGGATTCCGAACCAATAACAAACATTCATGTCTTTGCCAAGATTCGAATGTGAAGCTTGTGGTACAAATGGCCAGATCACTAGTCAATTGGATTTTTATATAATTTTTTTCTTTTTTAATATATTTTTTGCTTGTTTCAAATATTTTGCAATAAATTAAATAATAACGGTCATTTATTTCATTCCTAATTCTTTTTATTGATAAATAGTGATTCAAAATAATTTTCCTTTGCAATTTGCCAAATAATAATTTTCAATCTTTATCAAATATTTTGAGATTTCTTCTTGATTTCTGTGCACTTTCTGTTGACATTTTTCCTAACAAAATTCAAAACATATTTTGTTTTCTGTAGCCAGATGAAATAAGCTAAATATAAATAAGTGACATTTTTATACACATTTTGGATTTTTTTTTGTTGCTGTACTCTTAATTTGTATTTCTGTGTTATTTACTCATGGATATTTTTTTTTCATTTTAATAATCAAGATTTTCTGATTTTTATAATAATTTTAGATGAATGTTATAAAGGTATTATTTAAAATTAAATAAATTCATAATTCTTAAAAGTAGTTTTAAAACATATTAAAAAAATTTTTATAATGATTAAATGGACTTTATTTTTTCATTGCGGATGTTTTTGAAGCAATTTTAATTAATTGTTTTGTTAAATTTATTATTGCCACTTGTTAATTCGTGTCAATATTATATATTCTATTAATATTGTCCTGGTAATATGTCTGTTTTAGAATCATGACCGAATGAATCATACCATCGTACCCATATTAAGATTTTTGATTCCTATATGTTTCAATAAAAAATGATTCTTTATCTATTAAAACATATAGGTTTGATACATTATCTATTGGAATATATAGAATTGATACATTATATATTGAATCATATAGGATTGATTCATTATTTATTAATGCCATATACGCAGTCCAGTCACATTAATGTGACCACCTGTCAAAAACCAGAATATACACTGTTGTATATTCTGGCTTTAAATGGAGTGTGGAATGTGGTATTAAGTGGAATTCTTTATATGCACTCCACTGCCATGTGCCACCTGCCTTTTGTGATTGGTTATTTCACGTTGACGTCGAAAGTAGGTAGTGGTCACATTAATGTGATTGGACTGTGTGCATCAAACCTATTGGTGAAACACGTTGCATTTACTGTTTTAAGAAACAAATAGCATGTGTGATAATTATGACAAAGCTATTGGCTCAACCTGATTCAATTAAGATGAGGAAATGTTCAAATATTTCCCCCGGTATGAAAATCGCCAGTATGTAAAGAAATTTGCACACAGTGCCTCGGGCAGTAATACCTCCTATACCCTGCAAGATGTAGATTTTACACACCCCCAGCAATATCCCCTAAAAGTACATGGAAGATAACTGTACAGGTTTTAGTTAATATTGCAATAACGTTATATCTCTTTTATTAAAAAAAAACTACTTTTCATCACACACATTTCCATATGTGCATGAAGGTCTTTACAGATAGGTTTGAACCTTTAAATTGTTTGTCAACAAAATCGTAGTGGTTCACTATTTTGCATATTTATGTTTGAGTAAGTTTATTTAATTTGATTAGCTGAGCAATTTAAGCTATTTTTAATCTCTCAAGTGCTTTATTCTGTGTATATTTTTTTATTTTCTTGGCATTATGCAATCATATTATTAAAGATGAAAAAGCAAATTTCTTGCTTTCGTCATCGAAATAATGTCGTTCCATTTTCCTTCATTTCAAGTACATTTGGAATTGCAATCTTCTTTGCTCCCAAATTACATTCCTTTCCAACATTCCTATTCTAATGTCCTGAATTGTTGAAACGACGTTATATCTTGCTTTTTCTGCATATTTTTGAAGATGCAGCAAGAATGCTTTGTCATGAAAGTCTTTGTATAAACGAATCGAACTTGGCAATTAAGTTAGTGAGACCGTATTGGCTTGGTGCCAGCCGCTACGGTAACTTCCTAACATTGTTTTCAGAGACATGAAATATTACTATCCGATTCATAAATGTAAGTCATTTCAAAATGAGTTACGCAGAAGGGTTTCATTTTTTGTTTTGCTTTTGACTTTCATTCGTTGGTTATGTAACTAACATTGTTTCGCTTTTTAAGAGTGGTAAATGATAGGATGTTTCTTTTTTATCGTTTAGGATGACATTAACTTCCGGAACGGGATCATGTGAAAGAAACATTATTCTTGTAATGATTATATTAATTAAAATAATGTATTGATTTATTGTAAAAAGTTTTAAAATTATTGATTTCTTTACAGGTTTATATAAATTTTTATTACATTCATAGTAATTTTAATTGAATATTTTTATAGATTTAAATAAGATTTGGTCATTGAAAATAAAAAAATTTTATAAAATTATCCTTACCAAATTAATAAATATAATGAAAATAATAAAAAATGTAGGGAAGGAATTTTTAAAAATACCATATATAAAATATAGGTAATGAATTACACAATATAAAAACGTAAAAATTATTGATGTACTTTATTGTAGCATTGGACAAAGCTTCATTCATGAAAGCTCTATTAACATTAATATTTCTTATAACAATTAAGTTTAAAATAATTAGTGGTTTTATTTCAATTGTAACACGTTTATTCTCTTTACGTCAATATATTATAAATATATTGAATTTTAGTTAATTTTATTGTTAAATTTTGAAATACATATCGTATTTCAATACATTGAAATAACCAGGTCATTTTGTTTTTGATAAAAACATAGCAGTTTGTAAATTCTTTACATTTTTGTAATTCTTCAAGATCATTGATAAAAATTTGATTTTCAATATAATTTAAAATATGTGTATAATGTCCATCAAGAATTTTTAAAACGTATGAAAAACTATATTCAAAATGAGAAAAACATGTAGTATATAAATTGAAAAAATTGTCCTAAATATTTGGTAATTACTTTTTGGAATGCATTCATGGACTACAACAATATTAGAAGTCAAGATGGAAATATGCAATAGGATAAGATTAACTTCTATATTCTAAGAAATGTAATATAGAGAAGAAGAATTTATATTCTACGTACTAATTCAAGTTAAATAAAAAAAAATCAATTATGTCATTTTTTTTCTACGTTATAATCAATCTCTTAATGTCAAATGATTCAAGCACATCAAATTAAGTACTTAAATGTATTAGTAAAACTGCATTCCATATGAAATACAAATTCCAACTAATTTTTCTTGTATACGTTCTAAGATACCATGAGTCATTCAGTTTAATCTGCTGAATAATTCAAGTGTTAAAGGTTAAGATAATCAAATTCAAGCGTGATAAAATGTGAGACGTAGCATAAATCATGGATGAATCATTTCTTTTTTAATTTTGAGCTCTTCGAAGCATATTCGATACTCACAGATCTTAAACATATAATATAATTCATAAAAAATCCAAATTGTGAGTTTTAAAAAATTGAAGCATACAAATATGTTTCATTAATAAGATGACTATTATAATATTTTGAAACTATTTCTGAAACGTCTTATTCTATAATCATTAATACTTTGTTTTTTAACACAGTTTCTGAAATGAATGAATTTTGAATTAAGAGCTCATAAGTTTCAATATTTAATAAGCAATTAAATGTATAAAATGAGTAAATATTATAAATATTATCCTCGATTCTATTTTGAATCCTTGTGTATTAAGCGCATTAAATATATCCTTGTTGGTTAATATTTAAAACAAGGCAATTAAATACAATGAATTGCTCTTATTTAATTCCTATTTTGGAATTATTTGTAAGTTGTTTCTCATTTAGTGATATAGAATCCCTATAAATAGTACCATAAATATAATATTAATAATATTAAATCAAAGAGGGATATATAATGTCATTCTCTTTAACTTTATTAAGTTTTATTCAAGGTTATATTTTTTCAATCATAATATTGGTTGAAAAATATAACCTTGAATTAATGATTAATATGCTAAGATAAAATAAAAATAAAATCTTTTTGTATTATTTGACTTTAATATAGAACTGTATTTTATAAACACTCACAGACAAAGAAATTAGAGCACAAAGAAGGAAGCGTTGTTATTGAAGGGGAATTCGTGATTCATAGTCACTTGTATTATATAGTATGACCTTGTGTTCGATGCATGCTTTAATAATCTGATGTATATCAGCAAATGAGTCAGACTTATTTGATGGTATGCTTTAAATCTAGGCCGCCGTTAAGACAACCGCCGTTTCACTTGGACTATAGAGAGTGAATATGACTTAGTGCCTGGATATAAGTAGTCCTTCACAGCCGGAGTCGTATGAGACTGGTCATTGTCTCTTTCAACCAAGAATAACGCAACTGTCAATAAATTTCACATACAAATTGCTGGTTCATTAGTGCTGCATATAATAATGTAATTATGGGAGTGGTTAATGATAATCATTAATGTGAATCGTTTATGGAGCTATGGCTCCAGTGAAGTTTATCCTATGATAGTGAGATTAAATTTTGTGCTGTTGATCAAAAATTTCTACTTCCGAATTTGTTGATTTCAGCTAATGATGACCATCTCTCTTGTCGTATCTACGATTTAATCCACTAATGACCTTTATGACCTTTTTTCACTCAATCTCACTGCCAAACGCCGCATAGGTCAGTTACCTTGACCGTAATTGTAACAGTTATCTATGGCAAACAGAGCCTTATTATTCTAGTTATAAAGTCAGCATTTTTACGATGTGCTGTAACAATTTTTTGTTGCCTATAGACACCTAAATACAGTTCATTAGTACACAAAGATGAAAGATCTGGTCATCATACTTGCCCGAACATACAGTTCGTTGATTCTATTGATTGCCTTTCTGGTCGTTTTTACAACTGGAAAGAAAAATGTATTGGTTTTTAACACTTTTAGACGATATGGTAGTGCTGATGGAAAAGTCCACATAGTTTTCATGATGCAGAATCTCCAGTTCAAAATCTGCCAATATCTTGAATCGATATTTAATTTTTCATACCGTGTTTACGTCGGCGGATGCTTTTCCTTTTCATGGTGAATAGATTATACACTATAGCTTATACCGTTATTTCAACAACATGATGAAGCATAACGATTATTCACATGATGAAGCACAATTATTAAATTACAGCACATCTGCCGGTTGTATGGTCATGCTCAATTATACCAAATCTTGGATTATTATTATTTCGGTCTATACTGTAGTTACTTTTAGTAATTTTACGATTGTAGCATGTTTCCTTTTGTGAAATATACTCCATTGTACGTGAGTGTACTTAGTTAAACAAATGTAAAACGCATGATAGCCTATGTTACTTTTGACCCTAAAGCTGCATTGTGTGATGCTGCATGGGTTTCTAAAATACATTTAATCATTATTTAACGTAATAAATATAAGGCGTGTCCCGTGCTTTAACTGACTGCTTTTTTGTGTTTTGCTTTTCTTTGTAGTTTTGGGAGGTCGTGGCCGATTCAGACAAGACCGTAAGCTTGGTCAGTACTCACGCTCTCTATTTCTGCCTTTCTCTTATTTTTTCTTTCTTTTCTTTCTAACTGTTCTTTCTTTTTCTTTAACTCTTTTCTTCTTACTGCATGGTTTTGCTGTGTGATTCTGCTTTATTAACTATTTTTTTTTTTTGTTCGTGCATGTTCTTAATCTATGTCATTCTCTTTTACTACTTTTCAAAAAATCTTTTTCTTCAGAAAAGCAGTGATTAGTTTTTAACTGCGAAAGCAATTTATATACCAAATTTATTTTTTCACGGTAGTTTTTTTTTTTTATACAAACTCATTTTATTCAATCTTTTAAGAATATTTGTTTGAGAGCTAAATTTTATATATCTAGATTACAGTAGGATATAATTTAAGTATATTCTGTTGAAATGAAAATACAACTGATGCTGTACATGTTAAACATACAAACATCAAAATTGTTTCATCAGCTAATACGATTCTCTGAAATTATCAAATCTGATAAAAGGAATATAAACATATTGCTTTTTATCACCAATTTTAAAAGAATTTATTTATTGAAATTTAAAAAAAAAGATAAATCAAGATGTAGTTATCCAAATAGGCCGAGAATCAGTAGATGTGATGGATATGCAGACAATTAGAACCAATCAATTTGACATTATCCCACTTGTATCACCTTGCAAGTTTTTATCCAGGTGGGCCTAAATTAAGATCGTAAAGTTTGTGAATGTCCTTCTACGAGACAATAGTAGATTTAAATCGATGAGATCCTGAGTCTGTCAGAGACGGCTGTTCATCAGATCCTTAACGTGTTTCATTGGGAAATATCTAACAATCTAGATAGCCATAAGCATGAGAACAAGAAGTAAAAATGATTTTCGCATTTAGATTCGGAAGATTAGATTAGATTAGCAGAAATAATCGGCATTATTCTGTTAAAATGTAAGCCTGGAGTGCTTTAAAGGAATGGTGACACAACAGGGTTGACACAATATCGTCGACTTACCGCCGTTCTGTAAGGGGAGTTGTCTATGCTCCTTCACAAATGACGACCGAAGATGATCCTCCTCAGAGTTTTTCCATCACTGACCTGGACGTCCCCAAACACGTCCCCGTTTGCCATCAGGCCTCAATTTGAGACAGGATTTTTTCATCGGAAACAATTCTACTCCTGCTCAGGTCAGACAATCTCGGCATCACTGCAAAGAATCTCGATGTTAGATATTCAGCTACATGAGCTCTATAAGTTCTGACTCTGTTCTCTGAGATGTATTAAAATGTTTCATTCATTACACATCTGGTTACTGATAATAATAAATCAGTTACTATTAAAAGCCACTCTGATGATTTTTTCCATCCTTACATTCTGTTATGTTTTAATTGATCCTTACTTCTTGAGTCTGTGTACTACATGGTTCAGCCATTCCTGCCAACAACAGCAGCATCGTTCCGACATAAATGTCAAGCAATCTTTCGATTATTTGACCATCATTCAGTCTTTACCGCAATTGTCCTTCATTCTTAAATGGTGACATATGTTCATACCGCTTGTGAACACACTCTCTTTGTACGTCGTGCGAGACTTTAGTAAAGTGAGTAGAAGGAATGGAAGTTATACCCTGAAATTGGAATATCCTCTTTTATATACCATCCGAATGCTGACTTGCAATGCTTCAATAATTTACTCAATTTGCGCCAAAATATAGTCATATGCATGTTGGATTAAAGGTATAAATTTAACAACTTCATTTTTGCAACAAGCCCATGGGGGCCAAAACCGTCTACCTAGCGGCAAATTTCCAGACTTGAGATTGTTTTATTTTTAAGGTGTAGAGTTTGTCAGCCCTGCGATCAATAAGTTATATTAGACTGAGACCTACAGTTTAAAAAGTGGAATCTGAACCACTACAAACATCCATGGCACCGCCGGGACGGCCCCGGTAAATTTCACTGCATTTAGATATTTTCTTCTTTATACGTCGTTGGTTTATTATTATTATTATTATTATTTAACTATTAAATACCATGCATGAAAAGAAGTGATTTCTCGTTTGTACAGTAATGAATTGTATTTTTTTTTTAATTTTATGAATTGAATTTTATATTGACCATTATTTTCCTTCGAGAATTTTCCCATTTCCTTACAGTCATCATATCTTATTGTTCTTGCCAATTAAAATAAACTACAAGCAAATAAAATAATTTTACTTTTTGCACTTTCATATTGTTTTCCTGTACAGGCATTCGTATGACAGTTTTGCAAATTTAAAAAGTTTTATGTATGCAAACCAATTAAATGACTTTTAATTTCTCAAGCATTCCATCCAGTTCGATTTAAAACTTCTGACTCACTCCAATTCGTTTATTATGCACCGTGCGTGCAGTGTTATTAAGCTGTTAATTTTCTGAAGTCACGGGACATTAACCATGGACAATGTGAAAATTTTTTTAAAAAAAAAAAAAAAAAGATCTCTGTAGGTTTCAAGTTCTTAATATAATGACAAATGATTTGATATGTTCTTTAAGAATGCAAATTAAAGCACTTGAAAAATAGTCTGGGGAGGACAGTTCTCACACGAAACAACGTTTGTGTGTGTGTGAGTATGACATTGACAACCAGTCTATATTCACTTGATAAGCTAATGTGAAGGATGCATGTTTAATACGATAGTAGTTGTCAAGTTAACATATTTTTTTGTTTTGTTTTTTAGTCTTTCTCTGAACATACAGATGCACTAAGGAAAATTTAAATTTTTTCTGATAAATATTATAATTTTGTGTAGGCTTGCTATTTAAAACTCTCTGTTATCACATTGGCTTTGCAGTAAAACATTTAAAATAAAGATTAATATAATATATAAAACAATTATGTTGAATAGAATATGTTTCAATTTTTTATTACAGTTGTTATATAATATACGGATTTCTGTATATATTTCTATGAATTTTCTTGCTGAATTAATATAAATTGTATTCGAGTTAATTAAATATTTTGTATTTTAAACAAAAAATAAATAAATAAACTTCATGAATTGATTTATATGTCTAATTTATTTATAATGTATTAATTCATATATCTGCTTATGTGTTTTTAAAGCCTGCCGTTACTAATGAAAAAAAAAACCTTGTATATATTAAATTATTAAGTCAATTATATTTTCATATACTGTTCATTATTTACATTTTTAAAGATTCTTAAGGAAATAAATTTTTACAAATTGCTTGATTACTCCATTGCTCAAAACAAAACATTTGTAATCATTGAAAAATTTTACATGATTGAAAAATTTTACATTGCATTGAATGATTATATCATATTTTAAATAGAAATATTTAAATTATGGATAAATTCATAGTTTATAGAACAAGCTATGGCTAAATAATTTTATTATTCAAAAATATAACGATTCCACTATGAGGCACAAAATGTTTTAGATTTTTCTATGTCTTTCTGTTTCTTTCTCAGTTTATATATATTATATAACGTTTTTTTTTTTTATAATACAAAATCGGATAGAAAATTCTTAAAGATTGAATAATAATAATAATAAATAGTTTGAAAAATATTTTTAAAGATATTCAAGGTTCACGGTGTAGTAAATGAAAATAACATTGATCTGAATGAATATCTTTTAAATAATAACAGCTTAAAACCATTTTATTTCAACTACACGTAGTTATATTTGAGGTTTTTTTTTTTTTTTTTTAATTATAAAGCATAAGTTAATGCTCAAATAATAGTATAATCCTTCACAGATTAAAAATAGTTGCTTTTAAAAGATGGCAACATTTAGACTATCAGTAAAACAATTTATTGGCTAAATAAATATATATTTTAACTACATTGAAATTAAATAATTGTCAATCAATTCTTTAAAACCCTATTGTAATCTTTATCATTATAACCATTATTATAATCTTTATAATTGTAGTCATTGATGTAATCGTTATAATTATAACCATAGACCATTTTAATAGTGTGTTATCTAATTTAAACCATGTAATAGATTTATAGACAATAAAAATATCATTTCATCGAAAAATATTGAAAAAATATTATTATGTACGATTCGGAATGTGTAATTCTGTACAATTTTAAGAAATGAAATTTGTGTGGAAAATATTAACTATTATAGAAAAAATATGTTATTAACACTTTTATAAAATGTTATTAAACTTTATTGTATTTTTAAAAACATTTTACAATTTAAAAACAATCCATTCCATCCATCGAAAATATTGCAATTAAAATTATTGAATTGTTCTGTATATTAATAATTGCGTTATTATTAAATATTTGTACAAAATTATTCGACTTACTGGGAGTTTGATTTTATAAATTAAAGATTTTACGTATTTCCTTAATTTAAACATATTCTTATGAGTTAGAGTTACAAAGTACTTTTTATTATATTTCATTTCTTTATTAAATTTTTTCCTCCACATTTATCTAAACTAAATATTTATCACTGTTGAATTCACGCATTCTGTTGAATTTCTCAAAAGAATAAATGTATATATAAAATCAGGTAAAATTAATGATTTTATATTGCTTAATAACTTTTATCATAATGTTAATGTTTTTTATTACATTATAAAGATTTGCTTTTGAAAAATATTTTATTGCACTTTTTAATATTTAACAATCGCTAACTTTTTTTTATTTTTGCAATATCTACTATAATTGCACAGACAGTCAATTAATTTTACATGTGATTTCTATTTTAGCAACTTCACAATCATTCAAAATCAATTCTCAAAAGTAGTGCAGTCTTTAAAATTCAGCCATTGATAATCCATTTGTCTCATCTTTATATCTTCAATATCAATCCATTGGTTTTGCTTGCTAATTCAATTCCTTCTATTAGCTCACACTCTCCTTCTATATATCTTGTTCAAATTTTCAATCGTTCATAAAATACTTTTTATTCATCCACTCAAGTTCAAATACATTTTTTTTTTTTTTTTGAACTTGTAGTGGATGACACTGAATGTTAATACAGTTTTTGAAATATTAATTCAGTAATTAAATTTAATGAATTAATTTTAGTTTTAGATTTAAGTTGCATACATCTACCAATAGATGGCGCCAGATAAACTTAAAAATAATGAATGAAAATTATTTATAGAGGACTTTCAGCAATATAGTGAAAAAAAGTAGGAATTGACTTTAAAAAATGTTTTTATATTACTTGTTTGTTCTTGCAGTATAGGCTATAATTAATAACAAATTATGATACTTAATTATAATATCGATTATTACTGTTTTTGATTGACATTATATGTTCTTGCAGTCTCACCACGGCACTTCCGAGAAAGAAAAGAGCAGCGTCGCACCCACCTCTCAAGGACCAGCTCCTTGCGCCGGGCCATCAAGTCGGGCAAGAGGGACAACATCCCCAGGTTCTACTACAGAGATGGAAAGCCGAGGACACCCCAAGAGATTGAAGCCCACCTCAAAAAAGTGGCTGCAGTCTTCGCTGGTCTCAATGATGGCAAAGCATCCAGAGAAGAGTTTGGCATCATCACTAAGGTTAGAGTGATTCATATTCTATTAAATTTGCTAGTTCTGTCAATGCGGAAATTTTCATTTTCTTGTACCAAGGAAAGATATAATATCTTGAACTTTACAATTGACATTAAAAGAATATTTTTCCTTCACAGAAAAATGGAATTTAAAAGACAAAGGCAGGAATAAAAGTAAATATATAAAATAAATTATTGATAAATCCAACGAAAAATAAATATTAAATTCTTGTTCAAAAGGTTATTGTAACACAGAGGTATTTAACTTAATGATCTGTATCTATTTAAAAGTATTTGTATAGCTTAAAATATTAAAAACCATCTATTTACTCAAATTATTAATGCTATCTTTATATTTTCTATAACGTAGAATCTGATAAATTATTTATAGTAAGCATTAATTTAAATAACGAAATGAATTTCCACAAATCACTTCATTAAATTACCAGTTTCCCTTAATACTATTGAATATTATATATTTCATTTACATGCAAAAAATCTGTGATTATTTTTTATCTACCTTAAAAGACACTGGTGTCCATTGGTTAAGCAACAAAGTGAAAAAGTCGGTAACATAAAAACTTCGAAATTAATGAAAGTTTCACAGGTCATGCGATAGAATAAAAAATACCAGAAACGAAAAGAAAATGCTCATTAAATAATAAATAATATTAGGTAACACGAAAATTAGAATTTTTACTGTAAATAGGTTCGATGATGGAGATTTATGTGATTACCTCTTCTGGTAGCCCATTCCCGACATCAATTCACGCCAAGCATAAGGTAATCTATGAGTGTTTAAGGTCTATAGACCATGATCTTTGCTGCCCATGATGAAGTGTCCCGAGGAGGATCAAGTAGTAAATTTAAATTCAATGGCAATTTCTTTGGCATGACTCATATTACTTAGTAATATGATCATATTACTAATAATCATAATCATATTACTTAGTGATATTTTATTCAAGTGACGACCATTCCATGCGAAACAGTGTTTGATATTCAAGTATTGATTGACCGTGCGAATAAAGTAAATTATCGTCATCGGCATTGTCATCCATGAAAACGGAATAAGGGCAGCTATTAAAAAGTGGGTGCACATACTATGCAAAGACGTCACCACACTACCTAAACCACACTACAATCGCTGCACCACGACAATTGACACAAAGATTATTGTGGTCGCCGATAACAATCTCGGCCCAAACCATGAAAATGTCGCTGCTATGTTTGTTGTTACTTTCAGTGTCTTCCAAGGGGAATGTATTTGTAGACTAAACCAGTGCTCATCAGTAAAAAAAAAGAGTACCCCATTGTTATTGTAAGTCAAGTTGAGATGATGCAGAAATCAGTTTAAGCTGTGGGGCTTTTTTTTTTTTTTTGCGAGGCCGTCAGTGGAGCACAAATCCCAGGTCTTTTCCGTACCAGTAATCTGCATGTAATTATCTGTGAATCGTTTGCTGTGATACAAATTATCTTGTTGATGCTGCAATATCAGAGGCAAACTGATGTGCAGTCATTTATCTGTGGTTCTTCGATGTCTACATACTGCCATTTGTGATACTATTCCTGCACTTTATTGCCGGTTTTAAGCGAGAAATGATAGAACTATTAACATTTATGGAGCAAGTTACTTACGATTGTCCCTGGCCTCCTTCAAGACATCCTGTTACCCCTATCCCCTGAGTCATTCAGGTGATATCATCTATGCATTTTTTTACAATTAAGCTATTTTGAGGCTTCCTCTACTTTCGAAAAACTTCCTCGACACCAACAATATGATATTCTTTTATATCAAGCACTTTTTTAAACCATACTGGCATATAGAATTTTTACTACGGTCTAGTTTACCCATACTCGTATTTTTCCTGCATACAAAATTTATAAATACACATTGTTTCTTTTGCTAAATATGATGATTTCCTTGTTTGATGCTTAACTTTTGGATATTCAGTATAGTTGATAATTATATAAATCTTTGACAAAACTAAGGTGGTCTTTTTAACAGAAAGTAAAAAATTGTTGCATAACAATGTCGGATTGTAAAGTTTCTATAAATGAAATCAAATGAAGAAGCATATCATTTCGTACTCATTTCTGCAGCTGTCTCTGCATGTTTGTTGCTGCCCTCATTACTGTGTCACTTGTTATTGACATTTTGCCAGTTTGTCCTCAGACAGAATGCCCCATTTCTTTTCGCCCTGCAACATATATATTTAAAAATAAAAGATTATGCATAATCCATTAAAATAGTAACATTTCTCATACAAACAAGGGATATAAATAGTAGTACATCTTGTATATTAAATGATGTACAATTTAGGTGAGAAGTTTCATTTGATATGCCACATTGAATAAGTTTTTATCGAATAAAAATTAATTAATCTGATTTCTGACGAAAATTTCGAACATTGAATCATTTCAGAATAAATAATCTGTAAAACAAGAAAGAAAACTATTCTGATTTACAATGGTGATGTGTAATGGATTCTATATAGTCTCATGTTTATATAGCTAGTTAGTGTTACAACTAAAGCTAATATTATAGAATGTTGTTATAACAAGTTATTTATAACACGTTGTGCTTATATATCACAACTAAGACTAATTAACAGTTTTATATAGCTTTTTTAGTGCTTATAAATCATTATGGTATTTAGTTTAAATATTATCGTTTAAATCATACAAAAAAAATTATTTTTAATTTGAAATCATTTCTGTAATGTAATATAACACCTCATTGTTGGTAAGCTGTAAGTTGTACTATTTTATAAGAATGATTGTTTTTAACATTTTATTTTTGAAGCGAGCTCAAAACATTTCTATTTTTATTTTATTTGTATTATATTGGACCCAACATCTGTAATGTAATTAGTGCAACATTCCATAAAAATTAATATTTACAATTAAAATTAAGTAATATTTACTGCATAGCATTTTTTTTTTTTTTTTTTGCTAAATGCAACTTTGACGCTCATATCTAAGATGATAGAACAACTTTCTGATGATGAGAATTTCAAAATTATGAAAATAAAATCATACAACAAATAAACTTTAGTTTTTGTAGTATGATTTATTGCTTTATATTTTCCAATCGCTTTGGCTGCTTTTTCTCCTTATGTATGATGTGATTTTCTTGTACTATATGGGGTAACCTCAATTCAAATTTAAGTATTTAGATCTCAACTCTAAAGAATTTACTTGGGAAAACCCAACTCCATGGTATACTCTTTATGAATACTCTCTAACACTTTATGATAATAATAATACTTTATTATCTCCAACTTATACTCTTTATGAAAAAAAAACCACATTTTGACTCACAAAAACACCATTTTTGGTGCTTTATGTTGCTTTTTTGGCAGTAAAATAAGCATAAAAACTTAAACACACAATGTGTTGTTGTTGTCGTATCTCCTGAAGAGTAAAAGAAAATCTAATACCGTGGTGCTCTCGAATAATATTGGCTATGTTGATTGCCAGTTCGAAGTATAAATCCTTTTCAGAGAGTTGGACCAGACAATGTATGGGTGTTGAAACATTTGGGTTAAAAAAAGACATGATGAGGAGTAAGCTCGACATCAGTGTAATTGAATCATTTTTGGTATTTTTAACGCCATCAACAAAAATTTTCATATTTTTGTGATGCTTCATCCTTAATCTTGTGAGAATAGTAGCTGTTTTTCTGTCGACATTTAGCTCTGTGATTTGGTATTTAGTTTTAACCTTAGAAGAATTAGTTTAGAATTTCCCAAAGCATTTGCATCTGCAAGGGAAGTAGAAATGGCAGTCTGATTCAGATTTCTGATATTCTTCGGAAAGAATCTGCAATTTCATCATATTTCAAATCCACATGAGCAGGGATCCATTGCAGGATGCTCATTCGATGCAAGCAGCAGATTTGTTCTAAAAAAAATATAATGTTCAAGATCATACTTTAAAAACCTGGAAGACCTTGAGTAAGGGAAGCTAGTAATTCCATTCAATTGTACCATTCATTCAATGGATAGTAATTCCAAACACAATGTTTTACATATGATTTGCATATATTAGACATTTTCTTAATAGTTACAATTGTTTATTGACCATTCACAATTTCTTTTGCTAAAATGCTGTATATTATACAAATGTTGATAATTTCAATAGCTGCTTCGAGCCATCCTTGCTTCCATCAGTTGTAATCGTGATTTGGTAAGAAAATTTTGGTATGTAGATGCTATGTTCGCGTGTATTGATAGTTAAAATGGATTCCCCATGGTCTTAAAACTATGTTTGCTAAAAGGTGTTACATTTGCTACGTATATTTGTTATAATGAACACTAAGCATGTATATTTTATCTGTGGTCTCTTTGTACATAGAAAAAGAATCATCAAAAGTCCTGATTTTTTTCTATACAATTCTCACACTATGAATGGTAACTAGCATTTTATCATTCATGCTTTAATTGGGAGATATAGGTTCAAGCGTTATTGGATAGCACGTTGTAGAATGAAAATTCTGATTAGTTTACTTCAGTATTCTATGCTTTATTTCCGTTTATTTACATTGCTTAAAAATTTTAATCCATAGATTATCTTACATTAGAAATAACCTTCATATCAATTTATTTAATGATTTTCAAAAGTTTTATTTAAAATTATTTCAATTTAAAAGCAGAAGAAAAAAAACATAACTCACTTTATGTAGCTGTTACTTGAATGACTTGTTTTAAAATTATTTCTTATATCATTAGCTTTTTTTTTTTTTCACACTTTAATTGATAAGTAATTAATATTGGATATTATTGAAGATCACACTATTATAAACAAAAATAATGAAATACATATATATTAATTACAATTCCTGTATATTTTTTAATAATGCTTCTTCAAGTTTCAATAAAAAATTTTATCCGTGAATTGATATAAAAAGTTATCACAGTCAGTTCTCAACAATACTTCTGCATGAAATTACAGTGTAATAATTTTATTATTCAGTGCATGGCTATTACATTATAATTTTATTTCTATTGTCTTTAAAATTTTCATATATAAGCAAATGTATAAGTTCCACACTACAAAATTATCTAATTTTTTTTTTAGAATAGATTAATTTTTTTCTGGAACCAGAGCAACACCTGTTAAGTGGAAAATGACTAATCACCTATTTAAGTAAACAGTTCCCATAACTTTAACGGACGAGGTATATAAATAGCATCGCGAAAAATCATGTTTGGGTATGAATGAGGTGTTTGGGCGGGAATCATAATGTAGCTAAGCTCTTTTATCTTTGGATATTCCAGGCATGTGGATTGCCTCTGTACTGGAAACTGCCATTGTTCCTGGCTGCCCGGGGGAGACAAGAAGTCAGCCGTCAGTTGCGATGCATTCCTGGAGTACTGGAGAAGGTGAGTGTGGATTCTATTTTGGGTTCGAATCTCCCATCCACGTGCGCGTAACTCTTTCGTCGCTATCAATGGGGGTGACGATGTTTTCCAATTGGCCTCTCCTCTATTTATATGGATCTGAAAGTGTTACACCGTTTATCAGAGCATACATTCTGGGAGGTCGTTGGGTTACCAAAGTGATCGTGCTTAACTAAGGATGGGCTAAGGTGTGACAACTTGTATATCTCTTTATTCTTCCATTTTAAACCACTTTATCTCTTTTTTAATCTTGGAATGTATTTTATCTTTATTTTTTTACGATATACTTTCAATTCTTGAATTGTGAATCCAAGAATATTGTGATTTATTCTTGTGATTTGCATAATTGTTTTTTTTTTTTTAAATTTTTTAAAATTCTTTTCGGTACTTACGTATTAACGGTACCTTGGCGACAGACTTGGCGGTTTTTTAAGTGTCACCAATCTTTATTATTTGGAATAAAAATATTTTGAAAGCGTTTTGATTTTAAATGAAGTGTTTCATATATATCTTATTATTTGGAACAAAAATTTTAAGTGTAGATTGGCGCCAAATCTGTAGCTGCGGTTGACGCGTGTGCTCTTTATTGGCGCAACTGTCGCGAAGGTACCGTTAATACGTAAGTACCTTCTTTTCTCATAATTATGAGAAATGTTATTTTTTCCAGCATATATTATGCCCAGCAAAGTTACTGGATAGGTATTATTAAAGTTGATTTACGTTAATAATTAAATATGTTTTGTTTATACATTGAAAGTAGATAACAATTTATGAAATAATTATTTGAATATTTTTTTTTTAATTTTAAACCCAATTCCTTCAAATAATACCTAAAACATGCATCGATATACATTTATAAATATTCAATATTTACGATATGCCTTCATTTCTTGAATTCTGAATCCAAGAATAATGGTATTTATTCTAGTGATTTGTATATATTTTTCCTTTTCTTCTCACCTTTTTTGCATAATTATGTCATATTTTCCAGCAAATATTATGTCCAGCAAAGTTACTGGATAGAAACTATTAAAGTTGATTTATATTAAAAATTAAATATGTTATGTTTACACATTGAAGGTAGATGACAATTTATGAAATAGTCATTTGAATATTTTTTTAATTTTAAAACTAATTTCTCCAAATAATACCTAAAACTTGCATCGTTCTTTCTGTAATATTTAATGTTTCAATTTGCTTTTCTTTTTATTGAAATATTTCTCACACGATATACATTTACTAATATTGAATATTTACGATATACTTTCATTTCTTGAATTGTGAATCCAAAAATAATGTGATTTCTTCTTTTTTTTTTTTTAAGTCTCATCTTTTCTCATAAATATGAGAAGTGTTGTTATATTTTCCAACAAATATTATGTCCAACAAGGCTACTGAATAAGAATTTTTAAAGTTGTTTTATATTAAAAATTAAATATGTTATGCTTACACATTGAAGATGAACGGCAATTTACAAAATAGTCATTTGAATAATTTATTTTTAAATTTTAAATCCAGTATCTCCAAATAATACCTAAAACTTGCATCGTATTTTTCCGGTAACATTTAATGTTTCAATTTGCTTTTATTTTTTTTTTATTGAAATATTTCTTTTCATAAATGAATATTGCCTTAATTTCTATGAAATGCAAAAAAAAAAAAAAAAAAAAAAAAAAAAAAAAAAAAAAAAAAAAAATTAATTCAAAAGATTTGTTTTAAAAATTATTTTTTAAAACATGCGTATTTAAATAGATTTTTATTAAAATATTTCCAACATATGATTCAACGATAATTGAGAATCAAAAATTATTTTAATTTATGCAGTTTTGTATAATAAAACTTTAATACTAAAATTAATTAAAATCATTCTTGCCAATAGTTTTAAATTGATTTCGTTTTTCTTTCCTGTTTTATTACTTCTTTTACATGTGAATGTTATTTATTTTATAATATTGTTTTTTTCTATTTTATTCATACCAAATTAAAAGTTTCAAAATACTTTTTCTGGTAATGATGAAAAGTTACATACATGATATTAATTAAATATTGATTTATATTATTACTTATATTATTATATTGATTTACATACAATATAATAATATAAGTAATTATTATATTGTATGTAAATCAATTTAATAATTGATTAAGATTGTTAATTAAATATTGATTTGTCTCATATATTCTATTTCGTTTTAGAATATTGGTATCACAAGACGATTAAATCTACTCATTTTCTTCCTTATTCTATATACATTACCCTTTTAATTAAAGTAAAATCTTTAGACATGATTTTTGTAAGTTATTTATTAATAATTTTTTATTTATTTATTACTTTTAGAGTCGTTAATTCCTGCCACGATGAAGCATCTAAATTTGTGTACATATTATCAAGAGGCAAAAGGAATTACCTAGTCACTGATGACTTCTTTCCAATGATGCAAGTCAGTATAGTACATTATTTTGCTGTGTAATTATTCTTTGCTACATTAGAGAAATTTAGATTTAAATTAGACTAAATTTGTAACCTGCAAAAATATTTTTAAATTATACATAACAAGTAATATAAAAACAAATTTTTTAAAAGTCAATTCCTACTTTTTTTTTTTCACTCTATTGCAGAAAGTCCTTTATAAATAATTTTCATTCATTTTTTTAAGTTTATCTGGCGCCATCTATTGGTAAATATATGCAACTTAAATAAAAAAAAAAAATTAATTAATTAAATTTAATTAATGAATTAACATTTGAAAAAAAACTGTATTAACATCAAGTGTCCTCCACTACAAGTTCAAAAAATTTATTTAAACTTGAGTGGATGAATGAAAAGTATTTTATTAACGATTGAAAATTTGAACAAGATATATATAGGAGAGTGTGAGCTAATAGAAGGAATTGAAAAAAAATATGAAAGTTTCATGTTTACCTTTTTCTTTTTAATCTTAGGATGTGATAGATTCTCATGCAGGATTAACATTTTTGAAAGAAGCCACCGAATTCCATTTAAGATATATCCACACTGTAAGCACTTTTATACATTTTATAAGAAATTTTAAATTAATTAATAGTCAGATGAATAAATACTTTATTTAACAAAAATTTTACAATTATAATGTGATTTATTTATGTTGCATGCATGTTTTTCAAAATAATTTTCTGTAATTTATTAAAATTAATTGATAATCTCCCTCTCAATAAATCTAATTTTATGTGAAATTCATTTTCACATTATTAAATTTATATCTAATAAATTATGTCAGCTATTAATTTTTTGTTTTTCAAATTATTAAATTTATATATTTGCATAAATGAAGTAAACTGTAATATGTAATAACCTTCAGTATAATTTTAAAAAAAATTTGTATTGTTATTATCATTTTTTATTTATTTATTAAAAAAATCATAATATTATATGTTTATAAGGAAGTTTCATTTTACTAAATAATTATTTTAACAACTTCATAAATTCACAATAACCTGCTTCTGTGTTTGTGTTTTCAAATATTTTTGATAGATGGCAGCACGAACGAATTTCTCGTTTTTGTCTGTGTTAAATTTATTTTTTTTTTTTTTTAATAATATTCCAAAGCTTTGTAATTCATAACAATGTCTTCTCAGTAAACAAATTTTTCTGGAAATCTGTGATTTTCTTTATGAATTAAAACCATTTTTTTTTTTTTTAATTTAGTATTTTAGTATCAGGGGAAAAAAACCATATCCTTAAAACGCCTGTAAAATTCATTTAAATAAAATTATTTTCATATACCAAATTGAAAACTGTAATTAAAAAAATTTTTAATTAAATATCTACGTATATATTTGTAATGCACATAATTAATTTGTTTTTGTTTAAAAATATTATTTTAGTAAGTGTATTAGTTAATTTAAGTAAAAAAATATATATATTATTTTAGGTGATTGCAGAATATTCTATTGTGTGAATAGATCCTGGAGTGGAAAAATCACAATTCCTGAGCTAAGAAAAAGTAACTTTTTACAGGTAAATCTAAAGTGCTTACGATAGATCAGTACTTTATTGGTATCATCATTTAGAGTTATTTAACTTTATCAGCATTATTATTATTATTATTATTTAACTTTATTAGTATCATATCATTCAAACTCAAGATCACATAACCACTTCACATTGCATATTATAAGACTCTTTTTTTTTATTTATGTTTTCTTGAAAATATATTCAAATGCGATATCAATATAAAACTGTTGATGAATAAATGTTTTTATTTATTATTTTTTATTATAACATTTATTTGTATTTGTATTTTTTGGAACTACTTTCACTGCATATATTTATTATTGAAATACAGCAATTTATCACCTATCTGCTTATTATCTCCTTCTGTAGTTGATGAAGGGATTACTTAATAAAATTTATTATTATTGTTGTTTTTTTAAATAATGCCATTATACCATCGGTTCTGATGAAATAGTTTATTAAATATTTGTGACATGTGTTAATTAAAAAAATGTAACTAAATTGAACAAAAATTATTTAAAAAATAACGCGTATAGAACTATTCAGAAATATTTTAATTACGTTTTAAAACATATTCACTCGATGTATTTATTTGATATCAACTGTAATAAATGTAATCGAAGCCATATATTTTTGGGGCAGTAACTATGAATTGAATAGTAAGAAAGGTAAAAGAGTTTCATTTTCTTTCACATTAATTGATGCATAAATATTATTGTTAATTATTGCAACGACTCTCTTGTGAATTTTTAAAATACCAATAATGGAAAGTTTAATTTATAGAGAGAACAAATGCAAGAATTAATATAGAATTTAATGGCTCAGTAGCTAGTAAGCCACAGGATAAAGATTGATTTTAAGGGGGGTTTACAATATGATCCATGCCTTTGAATAACGAATATTTCAATCGGAGAGCACCTGATTGATCGATATTTATTCGATGCGGTTGTATATAACGAATAATAATAATGAAAACTTGATTGAAAATCTTATAAATTCTAGTAAATAAAACCATTAAATATTAAAATTGAATATTTATAGATATTTAAAAGATGTTTATAGATCATATTGAAAGAATTAATTAAAAGTTATTATTTTATAATTATGTATGTTAATATAAAGTTATGTGACTAATATGTCTCAAATTTTCTTTAGGTTTTAGCCACCCTAGAAGAAGAAGAGGACATCAATCAAATCACAGATTATTTTTCATACGAACATTTCTACGTGATTTACTGCAAATTCTGGGAACTAGACAAAGACCACGACCTCTATATTGACCAAAATGACCTCAAAATGCACGCGGAAGGAGGTAACAGCTAATATATATATGTGTGTGCGTGTGTACTTGCGTATGTTTCATCTTATGAATGTTTCAAATTAGTGGATTTCCTTGAATATAAATAGAGAGTTTTTGCATAACGTTTTTATCGTCCGATGTTTTCATCCCTAGTGCGCATGCTCATAGGAATAGCTCAGTAGTGCAGTATTACAGATACGCATGCGCAATAGGTACAATGTTTCCTATGAGCATGCGCGCTGGGAGAAAAATATCTGACGATAAAAAACGCTATGAAAAACTCTCTAATATTACATTATGAAAGTTAATTTTAAATTAATATAGAAAGAGAAAACTGTAAAAGCATTTTTTATACTGAATATTTCTAAATATGAAAAATGTATTTTATATTTTAAAATTTAATATATCTTATATTTTATTAAAATAAAAAATATATATATAATACATTATTAATGTAATTTACATTTTAATATTAATAATGTATGTATTTTATGTAATTTTATTTAATATATATTATATTTTAATTTTAATTGTTAATGTTTTAATATAAGTTTTAGTTTTTATTTTAACCAAAAAATATAATGTTTTCTTTTATATATATATATATATATATATATATATATATATATATTAAGATCAATTATTGCAAGATAAGTTTAAAACATAGCAATGCTGGTTTATTTTAGTATAACAATGATTTTTTTTTTTTTTGTTGGTGGTGGTCTAAAGATTTTATTTAAATAAAATAACAGAATTTTCTCTTTTTTTCATGCAGCTTTATCGACTCGAATTATTCAAAGAATTTTCTCAGGTGCTGTAACGAGGTGAGAAAAATGATTTGCTTTCTTCTTATGAGAAATTTAATCTGATGAGAAATGGAAATTATATTAAATATATTTAATTCTTAATGCATTTTGTAACATATATGCTGACATAATTTAATTAATTTAAATTTTATATTCTAATCTTAAAAATAAGATAATGTCAGGATGATATTGTATCAGAAATGAAATTTTGCAATGAACTATGAATGAAAACAATGAAATTCTTCATACACTATTGAACTATCCATAAATTAGAATATTATGTAGTAATAAAAATATGTCCTTAAAATTAATGATAGTTAAATTATTTTTAAAATTGTAAAATTAATTAATTAATTGCATTAAAATATTTTTAAGTAAACTTACTGGACAATAAAATTACATCGAGAAAAATAGCTGCAAAATGACACTTTACTTTAACTTACATACTATATTTCGTGAATTTTCACGAAACGTAGCAAATGTGTAAATGATGGACACCTGTAGAACACCATCATGAAATGGTGTAAATGAGCTACAGTAACATAAGCCTGAATTTAAGTACAGAAAAATAACATCCTATGTCTGCAAATTATCATAGCAAATATTTAGTTAACATGTAAAGAACAAATGCAATAATACTGTAATTGTGTAGTTAAGAATTTTGAAAATAAAACCAAGAACTTAGTGGAAGTCAGAACCGTCAGTTGTCCATTGCTGTTCTACAGCTACAATGGGGAAGAACCAGCAATGCTTGAATGGTATGCTATTGTCTGTACAGACGAACCATTTTGCAAGCAGGATCAGGATAGGCGTGTTTATGTATGATGTCACAGTCGGGAGCGTATGGAGTCCGGCGTCACGCCAGCGCAATCCAGTAATTATAGTATGTTATGATTGGGTGCGTCCCTTTCATATCAACCAATCACATTTAAAATAAAGAAAGATCTGTGGTTCATCCATGTGATATCCGCAGTTTTAAACATTGGAGAAAAAACAATAATATTGTATATAAACCAAGAACTTGTTGGATGTCAGAGCCGTCCAGTTTGCCATTGGTCTATAGCTACAATGGTGAATTGAACGACCACCCATCAATGCTTGAATGATATGATATTGTGTGTCTTGACGAATCATACTTTTTTGCAAGCTCTATCAGGATAGGCGTGTTTATATATGAAGTCACAACTAGAACTGAATTGAATTGAAGTTGGATTCCGTACTGAATCCAGCTTCTTACAGCGCAATACCAGTAATTATGGTATATGATGTGATTGGATTCATCCCATTTAAATTTACCAATCACGTTAAAAAAGAACTATAGTTTATCCATGTGGTTTGAGGCACAATTCAAAAAAGGCAATGCAGATTTTTCATATAACGTTTCTTGTTGTATGGACTGGAATGACGAAGGCTACTAGAAAACCGTTGCAATAAAGAAGCTGTTTTGGACGACAATATCCCGACATTCTTTGCAGAGTTTCTTCCACTCTTTGCTAAGCTTGCATATCAGAAATTGCTCGTGGAGGCCACATTCTATGCTAATTTAGAACGTTCAGTTTGTCAAATGTACCTAAAAACTTTATTCATTCTTTCTTTCTTTCTTTTTTTTTTTTTTTGCCTTAAAATATATGTACAGAATTATTATAATTTATCTATTAATTTTAATGGTTAATACTGTATATGCTATTTGTTAAATGATTTAGTAATAATTGTAGTTAACAAGAAATAGCTTTTGATTGGCTACATTTATGAATATTTTTGTGTTATTGCTATTAGTCACTATAGTATGAAAGTAAATATGAAGACCTTCAAAAACTTTCATTTATTTTTCTTTTGAATTATAATTTTTTTAATTCATTTCTTAATTGTTATCTAATTTTATAATTAATATATATTGATTATGTTAAATATTTTCTTTTTAAGCAATAAGTATGCACATTTTTGCATATTTAATGGTTATTCTTAAAAATTAGAAAATTTTCCATTGATACTGAAAATTTTAGTAAAAATCTTGAGTAATAGATAAATTTATTTCATTTTGTATTTTATCACATATATTTTCAAATTTATAGAGGGCCAAAACAGAAAGAAGGGAAAATGAGCTATACAGAATTCGTCTGGTTTCTTATATCAGAAGAAGACAAAAGGCATCCTAGTAAGTTAATAATTTATCAATATTACCATCATTTTTAATTATTAATATATTTTAGAAACTATAAATAAATGCTTTTTTTTAGAGTTATATGTCTCATTTTATCAGCATTTTGCAATGAAATTTATGTAAAATTGTATCTTTTTTTTTTTTTTATCATTTTCCATATAGCATATTATGTAATCTTCCATTCGAATTCCACAATTTTTCAATCTTCAGTGATATTGTTTATTATATTCGTAAAATAACGAATGATGTCTGATAAATAAATAAATTGCAAAATATTAAATAAAAATACTTCTTTTTATGTGGCAAAAAGTCAAACATTCTACTGCTTGCTTTTTTTTTTTTTTTAATCGAATAAAGGGAAGGGGGATTTCTATCTAAATCTGAAATCTGACTTTTCTAATTAGAATTTAAGTTTTATTATAATTGTGAAGCCAAGAATTTTGAAAATAAAACCAAGAACTTGGTGGAAGTTAGAGCCATCAGTTGGTCATTTGCTGGTCTACAGCTGCCAATTGGGAATTGAACGACCCCCATCAATGCTTGAATAGTATGATATTGTCTGTTCAGACAAATTATACTTTTGGTAAGCAGTATCAGGATAGACGTGTCTATGTGTGGTGTCACAACTGGAGCTTATACTGGAATCCAACGTCACACTAATACAATACCAGTAATTATGGCATGGGGTGTGATTGGATGCATCCCATTCCAAGTTGGACCTATCCCATTAAAAAAGAAAGATCTATGGTTCATCCATTTGTTCTGGAGCACATATGAAAAGGACAATGTAGATTTCCTCCAAAATGCGTGCTTGTTATATTGACTGGAATAACAATAATATTTAATATAAAAATAATAGTTTATAATAGAAATTAGTTACAAAATAAAACATGTTAATAAAAATATCGTTTGTTAAAATAATAAAGATCAAAAAAAATAATCAGGGTTTGCTTAATAATCGAAACGATAAATTTTGCTCTAAAAATTTTAATGATTTTTAGAGCAAAATTTAATCGTTTTCATTTGTAATTTTGTAACAAAATTGAACCTTTTGCATTATTTTAAGTGAATAAAATTTTGATTATAAAAATTTTTATTATTGATTTTTTTCTTTTGCACATTTAAGAGAAAAAGTTTAATTTTCCTTGTATGCTAATCACTGATTTTATTAATTTGATATTATAAATTCCTACATATTTTCTCTTTCCTTGCAGCATTGAGTACTGGTTTCGCTGTATGGACCTGGACGGCGATGGCTTCCTCTCCATGTACGAATTGGAATATTTTTACCAGGAACAACTACAAAGGCTGGATTGTCTCAGGGTGAAAACACTGCCCTTCAATGATTGCCTTTGTCAGGTAAGCACCTTCGAAATAATAAAAATTTGGTTAGTGATTAATACCTCGTATTTTCTAAACTTTTCTTTAATGGCTAAATTACTTTAACAGAATTATTCAATTTATTTAAAATGATTCCATATTTATTTAATCCATATTGCCATTGTTAATGAAATTATCTTTCTTTTTTATTTTCTTTCTTTTACTGGCATTACAGCCTTGAGCCTCCCAAAACAACAGCTCTTGCATGATAAAATTATTACTATAAAATTTGCCTGAATTTTTTTTTTTTTAAATTACATGGATTGAAATTTCAACCGTTCTATGGATTAGATTTCCTGAATTGTAAGGCAAAATTTCCATCATATGGTGTGGATTAAAATTTCCATCATATATATATGGTGTGTGGACTTCAAAATGGCATAATTTGACTTGCATATTAAAATTTTTAACTCATTGATATTGTATTGTCTTCTAGATGCTGGACATCATTAAACCAGGTTCGGGTAAGATTGCTTTGTCAGACCGAAATGCAAAATGACGCCCATTTTTGCTTCAGGCGTGCTTTAATCTTTATCATGATCCTTAATAAAGAGTCATTTGCTTCTCAGAGGGTGGTACCAGATGAATTTGCTTCATTTTTTATCTCTCATGGAGTACTAGAATATATTATTGTATAGTTTTGTAGGTAGCAGACCAGAAAATTGAGATCTTATCCTGGTATGCCAATCTATTTTAAGAGTTTAATTATGTAAATAATATTGTATTTCTCTTTGAATTTTTTTTTTTGGATTACTTTGAATTTATTCCCGCTTTGGCAAAGTATTTGGCAAGTGACAATTTAATTATACCTAGATGATAAATTGGGAAGCTAATAATCTACAATACACTCATTTTAAATGCATAAATATCATGCATTTATGCGAAAAGTATTTCGAGTTTAGAAACGATTGAAGACGTACATTTAATTTTGAGAAGTGGAATTATTATTTTTGTGATTACATGGCTTTCTTAAAATTTACATATGCACTTCAATGTAATTTTAAATACTTCATTAAAAAATGAGACATACACTAATTTATAAAAATTTTGGGAGCATTTAATTTATTGGAATAGCATTGTCATTGAAAATCTCAAAAATTATGATTTTTGACTTTTAGTACTTTATGTGAATGGATATTAATTTTAATGAATTAATAATGTAAAAATTACTTCTAAATTCGAGAAAACATGTCATTGTTTATTTTTATTTATTTGTAATATATGAGAGTAATAGCATCTCAAAAGTGTTTTTATATTGATAAATTTCTCATTTAATTATTTTCATTGACTTCTTATACATTTTTTGCATGAATATTAAAATGAAAACAAAGCTCCTATGCATAATTTTATAAGAAAATTTTCATACATTTAAAATAATGAGAATATTTACGTTTATTAGATTTTTTATTGTATATTTTGAATTAAGGAATTTTATATCTGCTTTTAAAATGTATACAAAATTTTTACAAAAGAAAATCTCTTCATAAATATGTTTTAACCAGAAGCAAAAATAAAATAATTTTATTTTTATTATTATAATATAACATTTCTATGTGTAGCAATACGTAAC